>JAADVZ010000341.1:0-30023 GCA_023335925.1 Pythium phragmitis
ACCAAGGACTACGATGTCCAAGAGCGAGACGACAAGGACAAGAAGAAGAAGAAGAAGAGCAAGAACAAGGACAAGGACGACGCCTCCAAGAGTAAGAAGAAGCACAGCAGCAGCAAGCACCGCGATGACGATGGCAATGACTAGTCCGATTCCGACGACGCAGCCGAGCGGGAGAAATAGCAAGAACGGGAATGCGAGCGGCTCCGCAAGGACCTGTTCTATCTGTCGGGCACCAACAAATTCAACGCCAACGATTTGCTGGGCGGTGGTGTACATTGGCTGTGTTGGTCAGCTTGGATGACCTATTTGCTGACCATGTTTGTTGGTGATTTGACCTACAGGGCTTTCATGGATGCGCTCGACGTGTCCAGTAAGAAGTCCAAGCAGAGCTCCAAGAAGCCCCGCAAACCGAAGTTTGTTGTCGAGGACGATGTCATGCCCGACGGCGCCGGCTCGAGTGAAGAGGACCGCCGAAGATTCCGCAAGAAGCGTGGCCAGGAGGTATGTTGTAAATGTCCGCTAGTTTTCGTTGGTTTAAGAGTTGGAGAATTTGTTATGCGTAGGCTGCTTCGCTGCTGTATCCGTGCTGCCTCATGCCGGTCGTGACTACGTTAAGCGCGACGTTAATCTTGCCCGCTGACGTCACACGCGTCACTTCTCGTCCGTCGTTCTGCGTTACGAATTTCGCGTCGAAGTACTACATGGAAGAGGGTGTTCATTGTGCGTGAGGTGTTGGGTTCATTGTGACGAGATCAGACTCATAGTTACCTCGGGAGGCGTTCCAGTAAGCCAGGCGGAGAATTGCTGAAGGAGAGACGAAGACTGTGGCTTGAAGAGAGGCACCTGCCGTCGAGTCGTACCGCCGCAGGTCGGAATGTGCATGGAACCGTAGCCCTTGACGATATCGCGACCCATGCCATCGAGTCCGTAGACGCTGAACACGATCCGCGGCCAGCCAAACGGATTGGTACTCTTGAAGGAAATATCGACTGGGAAGTTGAAGACGATCGTCCCGTCGTGCGATGAACGGTACGCAAGCTGCGTGAGTCCCGCGTCCGCGCCCTGGTCCTCTTGAGCGTTAGACGAAAAAGTATGTGGAGCGATAAAAACGCCCATGGCCGACACTCACATGGATGACACGCCAGTCGGTGCCGTACGTAATTGTGTACCGGCAGTAGAGATTACCAACCCCCGGATACTGAAACGCAGACACACGTCAACAGCATACGATCCATGCAGGTATAATATACTGCATCCCACCGAAACGGATTCGATTTGCCCGTTGACCAGGACCTGGAAGGCCGTGCCACCGGCCACTGACGCCGGTGCCGCCCCCGACTTCGCTGCGGCCCCCACCAGCGCCACGCCACCTCCACCACCTCTGGCGGTCTTTTCCGTCTCCTCTTTGAGCTTTGCTGCGGCTATCGCAGCCTGTGCGATCGCCGCAGCGGACACTGTTCCACTCGCCATGCTCGATTTTATTCCATTCCAGATAGCTACACTTCTTGGTGGACGCCCTTTCACGCTCCAAGCGAGGTTTTAATTGGTGGACATGAATAAAACCTCAAACAAAAAAATGGAGGGGAAACTTGGGCCAAAGCGAAACAACGAAAGAATACCTGCCGCGATCTATTGGGTCGGGTTCTCCAAGAAGCATGGCGACGCAGGAGCGCGACTTGCGCGAAGAACTGGACGCGCTGGCGCGAGAGAAAGACCAGATCTACGCAGAGCGTATGTTGCGCTGTTCATTCGTTGCTTTTTCACCGCTCAGACTGACCTGTGGGTTTTATGGACTGATCTTGCAGGAAGAAACGCGACAATCATACGCGCACCGCGTGCCGACAATTCCAGCAGGAACACGAATGGTGAAACCAAGGGTTCAAGCGGTGTGACGACGCCGCGTCGAGCCATCGATCATCTCAGCGGCGAGCGGTTGCGCAAGCGCCAGTACGACCGCGTCAACGACCGCCTGCTGGGCACCGGTAGATTTGACACGGAAGGTAGCGGCAAGAAACGGCGCATGCAGTCCGAAGTGGCCAAGCCGGCTGTCGATGATGAAGTTAGCAAAGACCAAGACAAGGGCATGGACGCCAACAAGCGGGCACGCACGTCGTCGCAGGATGTCCCAATTAGCGATCGAGACAAGCGCCGTGCCGTCGCAACCTACTCACAGAAAGACGGCCTCGCGCGAAGCCGACGCATGTTTGGTGCACTTATGGGCCATCTTGGCAAGGCCAAGGCGATGATCGAAAAAGACAGCAGCCTGATCAAGCGGCAAACGTCCAAGCAGCTCGAGGCCGAGCAGAAAGAAAAGGAACAAAGCCGGGCGCTTGAAGTCAAGGCAAAGTTCACCGCGGCAGTGGGCAAGCTCGAGAGTCTGATCGCAACGACAGAAGTGGATATGAAGGAAGAACTCACACGCACCAAGCTCAAGCATGTCCAAGAAACACGAAAGACAGCATCGCTGGCTCAGTTTTTGTTGACCGTGACCTCCCCTCCGCTCTATTACCTGCCGAAGAAACACACCAAGGAGACGGAGGATCTCGTCGCTGCGTCAGTGGAGGCGTCCGAGGAGAAGCTCCGCGTGAAGGCACGCGAGTGTGAGAGCAGGCTGCAAGAAATCGAGGTCGAGTACACTGCAAAGATAGCCAACCTGAAGACCCAGCTTGAAGACGCAAAGCAACAGCATGCTGCTGAAGAAGAAGTCGTGAAGAAAGAAGAATCCGGCGAGGTGAAGTCAGCGAAAAGCAAACCAACTGACAGTGACGGTGACGCTGCTATGTCGGAAGACACGAACGCCGTGGAGAAAGACATGAGTGCCCACAATGGAGAGAGTGGTGATGCGATGGCGAATAGCGAGAGTGAATCTGCCGACGCCATGCAAGACCTTCTCAGGTCACCTCCACGGCCCGTGAAGCAAGAGATTCTGCCCCCAGAAATTTCTGTCCCTCTAGCTGTCGCGCACCCATCAACTCCAACTCCAACGCCAACGCCAACGGCGGTACCTTCCGAACTGCTCGTCAAGGAGGAGTTGATTAGCCATGCGCGTGGCTTGGAGCCGGTCAAGCAGGAGGCTGCTCCTTCATTGGATCCGAAGACTGCTGCCGATGCCACGATGGAATCGGCTTCCGCACCACCAGCCATTTGCCCCACGAAAACACAAGCGGCAACAGAGCTGGCAGCAGCAACAGCATCCGCACCGGCAGAAGAGGCCACGACAACGGCGTTCACGACCCCTCAAAATCAGAAAATCAATGTGGCCAAGCTGCGCGTGACGGAGTTACGCGACGAGCTCAAAAAACGAGGTCTCGACACCAAAGGCCTCAAGGCCAACCTCATTAAACGCCTCGAAGACGCGCTCGAAGAGGCCGATGAATAATAGCTAGTTGCAATCCACAACCACGACATGCTTCTTCCTCTCCTTCCGTATCCGATTCCACTCACCTGAGTCTGATTCGTCTCAGATTTGGTACTGCACCAGACATAACAATTTGGTCGAAGGTGTCTTGGTCACTGATCAAAGCAAGGAGGCAGGAAACGTTGACACGTGAATCCTTAGATCGAAGAGATACAAGCCCGATCGCAATGGTGCGTCTCCTGCGCGCGAGCTTCCCTTTGTGAGTATGGAATCGATGGGGTCTCTAACAATATGCACCTGATGCGCAGGACATCCCATACACCAGTCCCGTGAACCCGGACCACTATGGCACGCTGACGGTTGCGCTGCTGCTCTCGGGCCTCACCGTCATGTCAGTCTTTTTCACCAAGGCCGTCGCGCCCAAGAAGAACTTCTTCGTTGAGCTTCTCCTCGCGATCGTCGCGGCGTTCTTGCTGGGCTTTGGCTCGCTCTTTCTCTTCCTCTGGGCCGAGATCTACGTTTAAGCTCAGGGCGGATATCTTTCGACATGTAATTCAGCCCGCAAATTCCACGTCTCTCGCCTGGAGGTCTTCTCGTAATATTGATGGGAATGCAATCGATTTCTTCCTGAGTCATTGTGCGCTACTGCCGCTGTCCCTCCACCGCTCGTTTGACTTCAGTTCTCTCTTGAAGATGCAGCCTCTGTATTTGACTATTTACAACACGACGGAGTCTCTACTGATGAACCGTTCGAACTGTCGGGACGATCGTTCATGAAAGTGATCCTGTGAGGCCAGGCTTGTCCTTCAGTGTGCTTGAAAGCTCTCTCTGTCTCCCGAGTGATCAATGGTCTCTTCCTACGAGTAGGCTTGTTACACGTACGCTGAAAGTGGGATGGGACTTTCGTTTGAGAGCTTGGGGTATTGAAGTAACTGGACGGCAACATTGGAACCGAAGATTGGGGACGAGAAAAACGAGACCAAATCGCGAACGTCCGCGTTTTGGTCGCTCTAGGTCGTGCCAGGCATGAGGCTGTAGTAGACCGTGGTCACGAACTTTTGCTTGTAGCGCTGGGTCACACCAAGCACCATCATGCCGTCTTTGATCGCTGTGCAGTAAAGATGGTTCAGCGCGACGTGCTGCGGCACGGGTAGCAGTCGGGTGTCCACACTTGGGGGATTCTACAGTCAGAATGCACCAGTGTCAACACCATACCGTAATAGATATCGAAGAGTGCCTCGTGCGTGTCTCACCTTGTTCAAAATGATGTGCCGCAAGTGTGGTGGCAGCGGCGGCGGCTCCTTCGTGTACTCGTCAATGTCCGGAATAAAGCGGCCGTACTGGTTCTCGTCGGCATCTTTCACGGTCTCCGTGAAATCAAAATCCGAAAGCGACTGGAAGTCGGACACGTCCACAAAGTTGTTGACGTTGCCTTCGACGTCGGCGACCGTGAGCTGGTCGGGCGCGAACCGCCACTCGTCGTCGACCACGAATTTATACGCGTGCTTACCGCGCGTGAGGTTGGCAATGTACGTAAAGTCGTTGCCTGAGCGATGCATCGGACACTGCTTGGACCAGCCATTGAACGTACCCGTAATGTACACGTTCCTTCCACCGTGTTCCCATCGAAACACCATGGGCACGACGTCGTTCGCCGGGGCGGCGCTGACTTCGCTCTCGCCTGCTCGCCCCGTGGCGGCGGCGTCCAGATCGGACGCCGACTGATCAATCTCCATCGCATCGCCGCCACTTCCACTTGCTCCTCCTGCTCCAACGCCTTCGCCTGGAAACATTCGCTGGCCTCCGCCTCCCGTGTGGTATTTCGACGCGCCACTCGTACCGTTATTGCCGCTCATCGAGCTGTCGCTACCGCCGCGGCCGTACTGCGGGTGGTGTTGCAGCGGGAACTGGCTTCCGCGCGGCGAGCCCGTGCCGCCCATGCCGTCGCCCATGGTCTGGCCCAGATCGTGCGGATTTGAGTCGTGGTCTTTGCTGGAGGCGCTGCCCATGGCGGATGCGTTGCGTGTTTACTTAGTCGGGGGCTCGTCAACTCTTCTTTTTTTCTTCCCGTCAGAGGGTGAGAATTCTTCTCGAGAGGGATCGCTGGCTTCACGCTGCGCGTCAGTATTGCGCCGTAGGATCTCCCTCAGTGACGTTCAGGGTTCGCTCTCGCGGAGGCTCTCTCTCTCCCTCGTCTCCGCTCTCTCTCTCTCTCTCAATGAGGAGGGCGGTTGTGTCCGTTCTTCCCTTTGTCGCCTTCTCTGCGTTTCCGGATGTGGACGCACTTCAAGCCGATACTTGGTTTTTGTATACTCTCGAGTCTCAACGGGACCGTTGCGGGAGATTGGGGAAACCGCAGAATGTTACCTTCGTGCAACATGAGTGTACTGTATTGCCTCTATACTAAGCATAATTACCCATATCGTGATACAGAGGGAAATCGGCAGGAATGGGTTCACAGATCCGGGTCAATCGCCTCGGTTGTGGTTTGCCTGAAGGGAGTGGAAGTCGGACCCAGCAGACTCCGCTGCAGGGATGTGAGCCCGGCAGAAGTGGCCCCCAGAGACGAGCTGGAAGTGTGGGTCTGGAAGGTGAAGGTCGCGGGCTGCAAGAAGCCCGGAACTGGAGCAGGTGCTGTGGGTTGCGACGACACTGGATCCGGTTCGTCATCGAGCACAGCAAACACGTTCCGAGGAGTTACAGTCTTCTGCCTTTGACTACGTGTTTCGCGTGACCCAGTAGGCGGAGGTGCTGTCGGTGGTGCCTGTTGAAAAACCACGAAGTGAGCCTGTCAATCCGCACCCCAAAGAACTGGAATTAGTCAGCAGTTCTCACCTGCATCGCTGCCAAGAAGCCGTGGAAGCCTTCCACTTCCCGTGGAGCTGGCTGAGGTGGAGGTTCATTGTTGCTGTCAAGACGAGGAGCTCATGGTGAACACCTCCAATGACAGGCTGGTAAGTGTACACAACCACTCACAATTGAAACGTCGCTGCGGGCATCACGAAAGACGGTGCCGCGACAATCGGATTCACAGGCACAGGAGCAGCCCGTACTGACTGCTTCTTCACACGCATCGCAGCCATGCGCTCGTCGAAGTTGCGAAACTCATCGGGTACACTGTGCATTGGCTTGGTTGGTTTCGTAGTCGATGACTGCTTCTTCTCAGTCTGTACGATGGCCTGGCTATAACATCAACGTCAAGCGATCAGATCCACGGCGCCAGCGCTCCGTTTGAGCACTGTTCAAGCAGGCCGCGTACCGTGTCTCCTGCTTGGTCAGCGCCTTGAAGTGGCCACTCTTCTTGGTCTTTTGCACCGGTTTCTTCACCTTCTGCTTGCTATTCGCTGCGCGCACCCAGCATCAGCACCGGCACCAGTAACACTGACTCTACCCGCAGCCTGCATCCTGTTCACGCTCGTGAAATGGCCACGTACCGGTGCCTCCTCTCTTGCCCATGTTCGCTTCCCTCCCAAAATGCCTTGTTGCCTTTCACCACCACCGACATGCTTGAAAACGTAACCTGTATACCGCTCCGGTATAAGGGTTACAACCGTTGCCTTGCCGGAAGAGTTACGTAGTATAGTGAAGTCACCGTATCCGGATGCGTATACTTTCCGCTTGCGCTGCAATCCCTGGAAGGGACGACGCCAGCCCAAAGCGAATATTCCCCTCCAGGGCGATCCCCCGCGTCTTCCCGCCATTTCCCCTCCGTAAGCAGCGACCATGGCGTCCGCGGACCAGAACATCGCCATGATGGACGGCACGTACTTCGTGGGCCGTAAGGAGATCCTCGACTGGGTCAATGGCGTCTGCCAGACGAGCCTCACCAAGGTCGAGCAGACGTGCACGGGCGCCATCGCGTGCATGATCTTGGACGCCATTTACCCGGGCAAAGTGCCCATGGCCAAGGTCGACTGGAGCGCCAAGGTGGACTACGAGTACGTGCAGAACTACAAGGTGCTCCAGAAGTGCTTCACGACCATGAAGATCGACCGCCACATTGAAGTGGACCGCCTCATCCGCGGCAAGTACCAGGACAACCTCGAGTTTATGCAGTGGTTCAAGCGCTTCTACGAACTGAACGCGTCCGGCGCGCCGTATGACGCGATCGCGATTCGCGAGCGGGGCAAGGGCGGTGCGCAGTACACGGCCAAGTTTGGCGCCGGCGGTGCGAGCACGAGTGGCGGCGCGGCAACGTCGCCGCTGCCCCTGGCGGCTAAGCGAAAGCCCGTGACAACGTCGGCGGCTGCCCGTGTGGGTACGCGCACAGCCACGACGACCAGGCCACCGGGTGCGCCGACGGCCATATCGCGAACCGCCGCTGGTGGCTCGGCGGGCGCCGCGCGTGCCGGCAACAACTCGCCCAGCCTCGCGCAGGCCAAGGAGATTTTGGATCTCACGCACGACAACGAGCGTCTCACGAACGAAGTCGGCGAGCTCAACGCCATGGTGCGTCTTTCTATGGGGTGTATAGTGGAAGGGGATATGGTGCTCATGGTGTCTGAATCATTGTCTGTAGGTCGAGGGCCTTGCACGAGAGCGCGACTTTTATTTCCAGAAGCTGCGTCAGATTGAAGAGACGCTTCAAACCGTGCCCGAGGACGAGGCTAACGAGATCACCAAGGCGCTGTTTGAGATCCTGTACGCGGCCGACGAGTCGGCGGAGGAGTCGGCAGAACCCGTCGACGAAGAAATGTAAGTCTCTAGCAGACTGCAGTCTCCCGCCGTGATCATCCTCCACTTCTTTTTCTCTTTGCTCCCATATAAAAGCATAAAGTCTTTCGCCCTCACCCGCTGCCGCGAGAAAATGAGTCCACCCACTTCCGTGCAGAGAGAAAGAGTTTCGTACGCACGTCAGTGCCTCTCGTCCTGGTTTCGTGAGTATTCTCAGGACTTCGTGAGTTATTCTCACGAGGGGACACTCTTCCACTTCAACATCCGAAACGACCCGCAACGGCGTCCAGCAGGCCCCACTCCTCGTTCTGTATTGTATCATTCTCTTTTTTGTTGCCTAGAGAACCCCGAGACCCCTCGGCCTCGGATCCATCGGGAGAAATGCTTCGCAGCGAGAGCAAGCACAGTCGCAGCAGGCGTGACGAGGACGGCGACGCCAAGGGCACCCGACGCCATCGAGACGAAGGCAAGCAGAACGACCACGATGACGACGGCAGCGCGCTCATCAAGAAAGTGATATCCTTCTTTTTTGACGACGACGCGTTCGCGCACACGTTTGAGCGGTTTGCCGAAGAAAACTGCGCCGTCTTTGATCCCGACAGTGACGAAATGAAGCTCGAGTGAGTCACGAGCGTCTCCAAACTCTCTTTCCATGTCGCCTGGTGCCGACTCATGTCTTGTCTGTGGGGTCTCTCTAGGTACACGGAGCTGTACAACCAGTTCCAAGAGCTCTTTGAGAGCAAGATCGAAGGTATCCGAACACACAGGCGGATTCCCATTGAGAAAGCTCGTGCCCAGATGACTCACCTCTGCTTCTTCTTTGCTGATCAGAATTCCTCGAGTCGCAGGGCGCGACCGCGCAGCAGTTCTACCACCACGTGCGCGAGGCGTACGAGCGCGACCGCGAGTCGAGCTTGGTCTTGTGCTCCGAGATCCTCGTGGCCACGGCCGACTTTGATGTGTTCGTGGTCATGATGAAGCAGACCAAAGAGTCGATGAAGCTCGCGAAACGCCACGACTAAACTACCAATCCACTCGAAACTTGAACGCATTTGTCACCGGGCCGCTGCGGTTCGTTTGCGGAGCCGCTCGACGAGCGACGGCAGTTTGACCGTGGGGGTCTTTTTCTTGTCCAGATTGGTCCCCCACGTAATGGACGTCGAGACCACAGAGGACTCGTGCTGATTGGTATTTGTACTGTGGGTCGCGTGGGAAGGCGGTGCGGCTTTGCCCAGCAGTTTCTGCACGCGGTAGACAGGATCCTGCTGCCGCTGGCGTTCGTCGGCCGCGTGCTTTTGCCTCTGAGTGCGCTTGCGCATTTTGTTCCAGAGCACGGCAGCCAAGTTCGGCTGCGCTCCTGCTTCTGCGGGTGGTACGACTTGGACTGGTCGGTCGATTCGCTGAGAGACATGAACCACAGCCTCCTGCCGCACGATCTCCTCTTCCTCCGCGTCCTCCACATTGTTCTCTTCCTCTTTGTCCTGCTCGCCATCACTCTGGACGACCGGCTCGTCTTCACTGCCCTGGAGGTCTCCAGGCCTGGGAAGGGTGGGCTTCTCCCAGTCGTCGTCCAGCTCGGGTGGTGCACATATCCAGTCGTCCAGATTCACTTCGTCAAACTCGCCATCGTCCACGTGGCGTGTCATGCGGTGGGCCATGTCCAGTGCATTCTGGAACTTGCGCCGCACGTGGAAGCCGCGGAACGCCGACTGGACGACCCGTGCGGCCTGGGCCGTCTCGTGGTCTATTCGTCGATGGGTCGCCATCCATCCCCTGACCTGAGACTGAATGATACACGCAGCGGCATGGCGTCGCCTCGTCTCGTCCACGACGCCTCTCCACTCGCTCCAACACTGCCGCACACGCCTCTTCTCGTCGCCAGTGATCCATTTCTTGAGGTGCTTGATCCTCAGCCGCCACAGTGTCTCCCACACGCGACTGCGAGTCTCCTCGTTTTCCATCCACGTTTTCTCACGTACTACTCGCTCGGCATCTCTCAAGTTATCACCGAGTGCGTCTTCCATTTCCATCGCACGTCGCTCACCCTGTCGCAAACGATCTGCGCGAACCATCCGCTCATGCACCAGCATACGCCGTGCGCAAAGCTCTTCGCTTCGCATCATGCTCTCCTCACGCGACTCGCGTCGCCTCTCCAGCTCCTCTCGCTTCCTCTGAGCGTCGGCACGGCGAGCCAGCGTCGTGACCAGCTCGGCCAGTACGCGGTGGTGGAGCCTGCGAAGTCGGCCCTGCTCTTCCACGAGTTTCTCCCTCTGTTCGCTCTCCCTTTCGTGTCGAACACGTCGCCACGCGCGCGCTTCCTCCCGAGCCATGAGCTGTTGCTCGTATCGCTGTAGCTGCGACGCGCGAGCGAAGGCGGCTTCGGCTTGTCGGGACCGCTCCTCTTCCCATTGCATGAGCTGGGACTCGCATACCCTTCGCTCGTGGTCCATCAGAGCGCGCCTCCACCTCTCTTCGTTTGCCATGGCAATTCGCGCGTCGCGTTCCCGAGCCAATTCCGTCTGCAGGAACTTGCGCGTCGACTGCTCCCGTTCCAGTTCGAGTTGCTTCGCCGTGAGCCACGCCGTGAGCTCGGCCTTGGCGTGGTGCGCATTCAGTTGGACACGCCGTCGTCGGGACTCAGTCTCGGTCACTCCATGTTGCTGCTGAACGGCATTGTAACGGGTCAAAACTAGTGGCGGCGCTTGCTCTTGATAGTATTGGTCAGCAGAGAGTTGGTGGGTAGACAACGATGCTGGATCCAGTTCGGTTGATGGTGAACGCTCGAGTGGTGAAGCAACCGGATGGACCTCTGTCGGCTCGCACCTCTCTGACGCTATTGCTGCCGTAGAGAACGTATCCTTCAGTCCACAAAATGCTTGGCCAGGTATCCGCTCGTCACGACCCGCTCGTGGCTCGGCAACAGCTCCTTCGTTGTCGTGAGGATTGTTGCTCTCGGAAGGTGTCTCTGTATGAGCGCTCGTAGGCACACTCTGTGTGTGTAGAGCAGCCACAGCTGGCCCGATCGACACGGAATCTTCATGCAAAACCGATAGACCACGGTCCGCGACAACGCTCTGTACGGCTGCGGCCAGCTGCGGCAAGAGCTGCGTCTTCAGCTCGTCCAGTTCGACGCGAAACACGTCAAACACTTGCGCCTCGCAGAACGCCACACTCTCCAATAAGCACGCCCATGTGCCGCCGACACCACACGATTCTCCAGGGCCATGACCGCTGGCTAGTACTGCCTCTAAATTCAAGCGCTGATGCTGATACCGCGGCTCTCTCTCCTCTGTCCTCCCCGTCTCATCTGCTTCTTCATCACCGAGCGCCGCCAGCTCGGCCGCGAGCTCGCGCTCGAGCTCGACGCGTTCCTCTTCAGGAGTCATCCGGCCATACCACCACCTGAGCAAGCACCACAAAGCACACAATCCCCAACGTGCATCATCGCCTCTTTTTTTGGGAGTTTGTGAAATACCGGGAATATGAAGTTGGTTGATACGGTACATTTACCATATTAAAATGGATACATACGCTATTCGCATTCCTGCCAGGTATTCTACCCACGGCAACTCTCCCTTGATGAAGCCACATCCAGTTTGGGCTCCGGCACTCTTCGACGGGGACCACGACGATCCGCATCCTTCTGATTATTATGTGCATCCCACTTCTTCGATAACGACCCCGCCTTCCCACCAAATGAGCTGCTGACGCGGCATGAGCAACTCTCCCTCTCTCGCATGGTGCAGGGAATAAATACTAGTAAAAGAAGCAACAGAACAGGCATCTATGTGGATTCTTTGGTGGTGGAGCTTTGCGTCGTTCTCTATTAATGTAGCTACATAAATAAGTGCGCGGCCTCGCGGCTCTCCATGCAGTTCTGGACCGTGACAATCTCAACGCCACGGCGACGGGCTCCGCTTCCACGCCGGCTCCCGGCCTTGAGGCTCAGCGCCAAGACCTCAAAGCCAGGCTTGCCAATGAAGTTCTCGCTCACGTCCAGGTGCTGCAGCTTGGGCAGAACCGCGTCGCCGTCCTGCGCGAGACACATGGCCAACGCGTGGGCGTCGCCGTCCGTGAGGATGTTGCGCCGCAGCACGAGCGTCTCGAGCTGGCGCCACGCACCGCTCGCGAGCGAATCGCCGAGCGCCGCGAGTCCGGCTTCGCCGATAAAGTTGTTGCGCAGCTCGAGCGTGCAGAGCTGCTGCGTAAAGACGGAGGGGTACGCGTGGAAAAGTGAGACGAGCCGCGCCATGCGGCGATCGCCCAGCATGGTCGTGTCCAGCACGAGCGTTTCAAACGCCAGCGGCTTGCGCGCCAGCGCCAGGTTGGCCGAGAGTGCATGGAGATAGTGAAGCGTGGCCTCGGCCTCGTTGGCGCAGTCAAACGGCGACGCGAGCTCGAGCCGCGTGAGCTTGGGGAAGAGTACTTGCCCGTGCGACGAGCTGCCACGGCAGAGCTCGGTGAGCTCGAAGAGAAGCCCGCGACCCGTGAAGAGCTGCGGGTCCGAGGCCACGGCAAACGCTGGCGGCGATGGCGCCACGAGCGAGCCGGCGGCTGCCATGGTCTCGTCGTGGTCGCCATGCTGTGCGCTGTGGCAGGACGCCGTGGCACGCGCAAAGGCGTGCTTGTCGCGTCCGACGTGGCGCGTGTTGGTGATGCGCAGCGCCGTGACGTTCTTGCAGGCCGACAGCACGTGCGCGACGCGGCCGTGGAGCATCGCCGCGTGCGTGGCATTGCCAATGTCAATGCAGAGCGATGCCACGAGCGTGGGTGCCTCGCGATGGAAGAAGCGGTTCACGAGTGCCACGTGGCGCAGCGTGTCGACACCTTCGACAAAGGCAAAGACGTGGCTCAGCAAGTCGCTGCTGAGGTCCGAGGTCAGGCGACTCGCCTGTGGCACCTGTGGCACCACGACAAGCGAGAGCGAGTGCGACCGGCGGCGGCGCTTCGTGGAAGACGAGGAAGAGAAGGAGCCGCTGGCACGGCGCTTGTGGATCTTGAGGGCCGGCGGCGGGAACGGCAGCGGCTCGAGCAGCGTGACGAGCGAGTGCACGCGGCGCTCGAGCGTGCAGACGTTGGCATACTCGTCGAGCGACGCCGCGGCCTTGTAGAGCATGAGCTCGAGCCGCTGCACGAGCTCGGGGATGCGCGTCGACTGGCCGGCGTACCGCATGGTCGTGTTCGTGCCGAGCAGCGGGTGGAGCCGCTGGAGCCGGCCAATCATTTGCTTGCGCACGGCAAAGTGGTAGTCCGACTGCGCGCGCCAGTTGTGCGTGGAGTGGGCCGTCTCATCTGGCGGAAACGCCGCGCGCTCGGCTCGTGGAGTGTGTGGCGTGTGCGGCTGTGGCTGCTGCTGCTGTGGTGGAGGAGGGAGAGCCTGCGACTCGACTGAGAGCTGCGGGCGAGCGGAGACCGTTGCCGAGACGGTCGGTTTGTTGGCGCGCGGCACGGCGACCGCGGCGCTCGCCGGCGGGTGGATCGGATGCGCCGTCATGAGTCTGTCTCTGTGGGTGAGTGGTGCTCGTCTAATTCGAGAATGAGACCGTTGGGTTCGTCGACGATGCCTCTTCTTTCCCAGGGCGTTCGTCTCTCGATGGGTGCTGATCGTTCGGTCGTTGGCGTTCCGTCCTCGGGCGTGACGCTTTCGGCAATGAGGTCGGTCGGCGCCGTGCAAATAAATGTCGCTTCGTGCCTCCCGGCTGGATCGGCTGCACCGTGCCGCAGTAGAAAAGAAGAAGAATAGCGGTGGCTGCATATCGTTTGGCCCACAGCACGACCCGTCAACGCGCGGACCGGAACCCACGAAACCACCTGGGCCTCGGAACAGTCATACAACGTGGACTTGCATGCATTCATTCAGTGCGGTACAGTACAGTACAGTCCACTCCGGACTTCCAGTTGGGGCTGATACCGCGCATCTCATGATGGGGAACGCCCCGCTGGACTCACTGGCAGCCGTGGAGGCGACATACGCCGTTCCTCGTAGGTGCCGGCTGGCCATGTGTGTCGTTCTGCATTGTGGCGCTCAAGTGCGTCCAGGCCACGACTGGACTGAGTTACTGTTGCCGGCAGGTGACTGACCCCCAGTCGGTCTCACGGCGCGGGAACTGTACCTCTTTGTACACGTGCCCTGGATCTTTTCGCCGTTGCTTGAAGAGTTTGTCGGCTTGCAAAGTCTCAGCAAGTGATAAATCAGTGCCAAAACAGAATCTCAGGACCGGATCCTGTAACAAAAGTACTATTTAAACACCCCTTCATATATTATACCTTTTCAAATCGAGTATGGTAAAGTGTGCGAACAACCAATATCAAAAGGGGACAATTGACTTCGAAATATAATATATGATTCAAAACAGAATTTACTCCATATTTTCGTAGTCGATACTGTGAGAAATACGGACAGCAAGTTGCAATCATGCGCAAGCCATCGTATACACTTGAATTTCTGGCATGTGCTTTGGATGTACAGAGAATGGGGACTGTTTCCGACTCGAATCACACAAGTCGCGGGGTGTTAACAACGGGCTCTCGCTGCCTCAACTACTGCTGTTCGCGTCGTCACTTTGATGTTTCTAACGTGCAAGTCGTTCTCGGCCCGTCGAGGCAAAGATCAAGAACGAGCGGGACGTCCAAGCGGGTGAGCCAGTGTGGATAAATGTTTCACACAGGGTCTGGCACCGTGCCGGTCGCCCGTTGTCGTGCCATTATGCATGATCATGGGAACTTGGCGTGCCACTTTTCCAGTAGAGAACATGCGAGTTTCACACCAATCTGGTCGGCACCAAGTATTTCACGACACTCCACTTGGTCTAGTTACGTGGGAGAAGCTCCACGACGCGGAGTCGGAGGGTCTGAGCGCCCCACAAATACAGACGGTGTCACTATTAGGGCTATGACCCGCAACTCTCTGGCGGCATAATCAATGAGGTTTCGAATCCATGGACCATGCGCCACTCATTTGTAGCTGCTGGTCTTTTGGTATCATAGATCAGTGCCCATCTGTCCCTTGGTGTGCAGACCTCTCTTCTCTCTCCCTGCAGTGTATTGGGAGAGAGGAGTATCGGTACGTGTCCGCATGACGGATAGAGAGTGAGGATTCGATTTTCTCACGTGGAGATATAAGTACCGGCACGGCGTACGGTTATCATGGACACCATCCGAATGAAGTTGGGTGCGGTGTCCTACCTATTACATGTACTTCCCATCAATCCTCGTCTGTGTTGCTGGGTGTCCCGCCACATGAACGCAGCATGAAGTCCACATGGAGGACCCTTCAGTATTGATGTCCCGTCCGGCCCGTGACGCAGCCACACCAAGTTATTACAGTACAGTAATGGGCGCGGAGGAGTCGGAATCCATTACGCACGATCCATAAACGACCGTGCAATTGTGTTGACGTTCAAGAGCTCAAAGCCTTCAAACCTTCAAAAGAATTCAATTCCACAAAGAGACATACTACCGTAGTGACGGCACTTAATAGACGTCGTTAGTACACAGTCACGAAAGGCGCTCGTCGAGAGCGAGCAAAATGCAAGCTCGATGTGGCGATGGGCGCCGTCTGCCATGGCGGAACGCTGGGGAACGCATTCACACGGATCGCTCTACTGGTGGTGGCCTGGTCGTGAGGAGTTCCCTTCCGATCCCGTGGTGACGAAGCCAAGCGGGAAAACAAAGATGCCGCTGTACAGTATCCGTGCCAGCGTCGCAGAAGAGATGGATTTTCCGCTCCTACGTACTGTCTGCAGCCGCAACATCAACATGGCTGCGCCGAGAGAGCAACAGACTGTGTTGCTCTCTCGGCGGAGCCATGTTGATCTGTTGAACAGAGTGAGGATCAAGCGGTCTTTCCTCACCCTTTGATCCACGATGAGATCCAACCACATGAGAGAGCCTTTAGTATCCTCATCCTGACAGTCAGGACAGGCACACTAAAGGGTCCGTCGTGTGGTAGGGCTCCTGCACTAGTCTGTCACGCGACGCAACCGTAATGGCCAGAACCCATGCATAGCCATTACTCGCGCAGCAATCCGGTCGACATGGAGATATGAATGAAAGACGAGAAAGGCACCGCTTCAAGAAGCTCCCTGTAGCGCCCAAAAAAATCCACTCGTGAAAACACCACACGCATTATTATTTCCAGGGTTTGGATCGCTTGGCAGGAGGCGGCGACGTGAAGTTGGCGAGCCGCTCGAGGCCGCCGCCACTCGCCTTGGACTTGGTGGTAGAGTTGCTCGACGACGCTGGCGACGGTTTTTTCAGGAACGGATTCACGGGCGCCACAGACCGCTCCACGGACGGAGGCTTGGCACTGTGGTGGTTCTCCTTCTCGGGGACAGAAGACGACGACGCAGGAGGAGGAGGCACCTCTTCCTCCTCCTCATCGCCCTTGACCTCTTCTTGTTCTGGAACGGCTTCTTCATCTTCTGCAGTCGGCTGGACGGGCTTGGGCTGGCGTCCCAGGCGGGGCTGTGGACGCGAGGCCATAGTCATACTGTGCGCCAGCGGCTCAGCCGTCGTCGACGACCAGTGCACCACTGAAGACGAAGAAGCGGTGTGGCGTCTGGACGGTAGCTGCTCGTGGGACCTGTCCAGCTCCATCGGATCCACACGCTCAAACCGATGGCGGTACAAGTCGTAGAGCTGCGTTTGCAGCTCGCGGAACCCGAAATGGCCCGCGAGTTTCTGGGCGATTTGATGCGACTTTTCCAGGTGGAGACACTTGGCCAGGTCGAGCACGCGGGCCGGCTCGTCGTTCGTGCACGCGGCCTTCATCATGAGGATGAGCGACTTGTCCATCTCAGCCTGCTCGGCCACGCGCTTGTCGTCGTCGTACGCGTCGATGGCCGCGAGCCGCACGTGCTGCCAGAGGTCGTTCACGACGGGGCCCTGGGACTCGCCCTTCTTGCCACTCGAGGCAGACGACACAGTCTTGGGGAACGCCGCGTGCTGGAGCGGAAACTTGAGCGGCACGGGGCGGTGCTTGCCGCGTAGCTTGGGCGCCGTCTGACCGCGCTCGAGCGGAAAGTAGAGCAGCGCATTGTTGACGACGCCCAGCGTGAACACGGCCTGGCGCGCTTCGGGTTTCTTGAGCAGCGCATTGCCCACGCAGCCGACGGGGAACCACTGGTAGCCGTAGCTGCTCGCGAGCGCCTGCACGCAGCCGATCGAGTCGACGGCGATGAGTACGCCGCGCTCATCCAGGCCGAGCCACGCGAGCGTCGCGTAGTTGGCGACGTCGCGTCGGCGCTGCTCGTTCTCCTTGTGGCTGCCAAACACGTCGACGAGCGGCGGCGTGAGCGGCACGACACCGTCGGCGAGCACGCGCACGCGGTCGGCACTGGACGACACGTGGATCTCGAGCAGCTTGAAGCCGAGCCGCGCTAAGCCGTCTTGGTACACGACCGCGAGTCTCGCACCGCGCGCCGCGAGCGTGACGACGCGGCCGGGCAGCCGCACGAGCGCGAACGCAATGCCGCTGGTCGTGTACACGCGGAGGCAGTTGAGCGACGTGGCGACGGCGCAGAACTCGCGCGCGCACGCGATGCTCTCGGCGTCTTCTCCCTCGGGGAGATCCACGTGCCACGACGCGTTCGAGGCCCACGAGTCGAACGGCCGGTAAAAGATGAAGCTGCTGATGACGCCCGAGGCGTTGTGGTCGTCGTCCACGTCCCAGTCCTCGCGCGCTCGGCGTGGCACAGCAAAGAAGGCGCCGTGGTCGTCCAGCGCTGCCATTGTGAAGAGGTACTGGTCGCTGAACTTGAACCCGCGGCGCGACTTGTCGGCAAACTCGACCTTGACGAGCTGCTCGCGGCGGCTCGCGGAGCGCACGCATTCGATCTCGCCGAGCGGCGTCCACGCGAGCAGCGTCACGGCGCCGTCCTGGACGCTGCCCGACTGGAACGGCTCCTGGAACGTCTGGAAGAGCGAGTCCGAGACGGCACGCGAGGTTTTGGCGGACGAGCCGAGCCGGCTTGAGGAGTAGTCGTCGTCGTCGTCATCACCGTCCAGACGGTCCGATGTGAGACCGAGGTCGGCGTCGCCGCTGGTGGCCGTGCCAAAGCCGAAGCTCGCCTTGATGGCCTCCACGCGGGTCTCGCTCTCGTCCAGCTCGGCTTCGGCCTCACTCCCGTCGTCGTCGCCTGCGCCGTCGTCCATGGCTTCATCGTCGACAAACTGGGAGCCGTTCACGCGCTTCTTGGACGGCGCGGGCTTCTTCACTGGAGCGGCGACCGTAGTATTACTACTACTACTACTACTGCCACCACCCAGTCCGAGCTGGTGCGGCGGCGTGAGCCCCATGGGCACGGCGTCCTGCACGACGCCGAGCTTGCCGCCGTCGTTGAACGCAAGCAGCGTGTTCTGCGACGGCGCCCACTGCACAGCGACCACGCCGTGGTCCACCTTGAACGACCGCACGCACTGCTTGTCGGCGACCGACCAGATGAACACTTCGTGCTGCAGGGTCGCGCCGGCCACGTACAGTCCGTTCGGCGAGAAGCTCAGGACGTTGAGATCCGCGCTCTTGCTCTTGCCCATAGGCAAGAGCAGCTGCCCCTTGCTGGTCCACGTCGTGCGGTCAAAGAGCTCGACGATGCCTTGATTCACAGGCACGGCGAGCAGCTCCGAGTGATCCCCTGGTTGCCACGCACAGCGTGCGAGCACCTCCTCACTGCGAATGTCGCCATACTGGACCTTGAACACAGCGAGCTGGGTGGCGCTCAGCGCGGCTTCGTCGATCGCAAACACGCGCACTGTGCCGTCCTCGCTCGCGCTGCACAGCAGCTTTCCCGTGCCGTCGAACGCGACGCTCTTGATGCCATGGTCGTGGCCCTGCACCGAAATGATCTCGTCGGTCGCGGCGCGGCGCAGCACTTTAATTTCCGTGTCTTCAGTCGCGACGGCGACAAGCGAGGCGCTGCACGCGATGTGGCGGATCGCCACGGGTGAGCGCAGCAGCAGCGCGTCGCGTTCAAACTGCGGCGGCATCTTGTACGAGTACAGTTCATTGTCGTCGCCCGAGACCACGAGTAAATGGGTCTGCTCCGGCACAACCGCGAGCGCTGGCATCGTGCCGTCGCACACGACCGCGTCGAACAGCACGCGCTCGGTGGAAACGTCGACAAAATAGACGACGCCGTCTTCGCCGCTCGTGACGGCGATGTCGTGGCCCGCCGAGTCATCGTCCGCTGCGGCCGTGACGGCGCGCAGCGCACGGTACGTGGCCAGGTCGCCCACGCCCGAGGCGTTGAGCGTCATCTGCTTCATCGTGTCCATGGCGATTTGCTTTGCAATCTGCCCGAGAGGAAGACGAGGGATGATGGCCCTGAAGAGAGCTTTTCGCGCCAATGGAGCTGCTGAGATTTTGGCGCGGGAATGGATCAAGGAGGAGGTCAGGAACCTAAGCTAAACTAGTGGTATGTCGCATGATGTGGTCCACACATTATCGATTTTGGAGTAGATAGTATCCGGATTGAGTGGATTTTATCCGGTGGTCACTTTGTTTCCATGCGTGCGACAGCAGAGAGCTCAACGGCCCCACCCAGAAGGTGAGAAGCTCCATTGAGAAGAGACGGAAGACGGAAGAGAGCAACCATGGGCGACCGCGGCAACGTGTACTATGCGCCGACTGGGGAGACGACCGAGTGGGAGGACATTCTGATCAAGAAGGGCATCATCGCGCCCAAGACCAAGGTCCAGGAAGAGGAGTCCGAGGAAGAAGAAGAGAAAGTGGACCCGCGCGAGAACGCGACGCTAGATGAGCTCGATGAGATGGACGACGACTATGACGACGACGCCGAGCTGCAGCGCATCCGGTAGCGAGAGGGTTCTTATTCCATGGGGGGACACATAGCGGCATGCTCACCATGGAAATGGGCATTCACAATGTAGGGACCGCCGCTTGGCCGAGATGAAGGCCGCGATGGCGCGCAACAAGTTTGGCGACGTCCAGCCGATCGCGAAAGACGAGTGGACGCGCGAAGTGACCGAGAGCAGCCAGGAGAACTGGGTCATTGCGTACTTGTGGGACTCGGCGCTGGAGGAATGCCGCGTCATGGACGAAGTGCTGCGCGTCGTCGCGCGCAACCACCGCGACGTCAAGTTTGTGAGCATTCAGGCGCAGCACGCGGTCGAGAACTGGCCGACGCGGAATTGCCCGACGCTCTTTATGTACCGCAAGGGCTCGCTGCAGAACCAGCTCATGGGCATTCGCAAGCTCGGCGGCGTCAACATGAAGGTCGAGGACCTGGAGGAACACCTCGCTAGCGCCGGCGTCTTCCGACAGGAGTAGGCGCATGGCATGGGGTGCTTGGATAAGAGGATCGGATCGGATCCGATGCATATACGACAACAGAATAGAAAGTACAGCGCTTCAGCGGATGCCCTGGTTTGGCATTATCTAGTCCTGCAGCACCTTTGGCACTTTGAAAAAATTGCCCGAGCGTTCGGTGGCATTCGCGAGCACCTTGTCCACGACGTTGCCCTCCGTCACGACGTCCTCTCGTAGTGGCGCCCTACGCGAGTCAATGGCGTCGTTGGCGTACAGATCGTCAATGCTGTCGTGGAGCGTCACGGCCTGGATGGTCTTGGTGCACTGGATGATGGACTCGACGTCCTTGAGCAGCGACGGCAGCTGCGCGTCGTCTATGTGGAGATGGCACAGCTCGGCGAGCTCGCGCAACTTTTGCTCATCCAGCACCGACTCGCTCTGGCCGAAGATGGCTCCATCTTGGTGCAGTTCCGTGAGCGACCACGACGGCGTGCGTGGGACCTGCACGCGGAACACAAGGAGATAAGTGCTTGAGTGCGTTTATCCACCCCACCGGCATAACCCACATACGCTAGTGATCTCGCGCAGTCCGTCTGGTAGTGTTCGAGCAGTGCTGTGCTGGAAGCGCAGAGTTCCATAGGCCGCGCGGCCCGCAGCGAGTCGCCGCAACAACTGGTGGGCCATTCTCATGCTTTGCCTTTTTGTGGCCGTTGTGTCATCATGGTCTGTTATGGAGCTTCTCTTAAGTTCGTTCTAGATCCTATATGTACGCATTAAGTGCGCAGCAGCTAAGCTTTTTTGTGGTTCCGTCACTCTCGTCTGTCAATCCCAAGATGAAGATCAGCAAGATGATGATCCACTATGTCAGCATGTTCGCGGCCACCACGGCGGCCGCGTACTACTATTGGGACCCCAAGTCAGATGAAGAGATCCGCCGGGATGTTGTGAGTGGAATGCCCGTTCGAAATATGAATGGAAAGCATACAGAGCGCTCATGAGACCGTCGTAAACAACAGGAAGCCAAGGTGAGACCTGACACCGAACGGCGCCTGAAGAACCAGGCCAAGTACCGTGAGCTGCTGCTGCACCGGTCGGCAGAACAGACGGAAGAGACAAAGAAGCAGCTGGAGGAGATCACCAACTTTACGACGCCACGCCGCAAGTGACCAGAACGCACAAACTATTCGATAATTTAAAACGAGTGGCCCACGCGCCAGACGGACAGCATTCGCTTATCCTGCATTCCTCCATGGGACGCATGTCTAGTGTAGGTACCTCTGCATGCGCGTGGCGTGGACCGAGTCGACTTCTTTGAGCGCCATCTCGAGCTGCGTCTGCAGCTTCTTGAGCGTCGTGTAGTCGACACGGAAGCAGTCTGTCGCGGCTTGCGGGACGCCGCCGTCGCCAGGGGTAGACGTGTTGAGCCCGAGCGTAACGATCGGAGTCGGCTCATTCCGCGTCGTGCGATTGGCGATCTATTCAAGTTGGAATGTGAGTTGATCGCGATCGGGGTATGGAAGTTGCAAAACTCACCTCCAGATCCACGCGCCAGTCGAGCGATCGGTACTGTGGCAGATTAAGCTCCGTGGGACGAGCCGAACTCTGCTTGATCATCTCACCATGGTCTCCATAGAGCTAAGATGCAACGAGATCATGAGATCGACCGCGTGGAAATTGAGACCGCCCGTGGCATATAGTACCTTGATCACAATGTCGGCGTGCTCGTTGGACATTGCCATGCCTTTGAGGGATGCTTGCAGCTGAGAAGTAGACATCTCCACCTGCGTACAATAGACAATAGTGCGTGGGTACCTCGGATTGGAGTGGAAGAATCCCTGGTGCGCTGCTCACCTTGGCTGCGTCCATCAGGATCTTGGCGACTGCAAGCACCAGCCTCTCAACTTGCTCGGAACTCCATCCCACCGCAGCTGATCGAAAAAATCCGTCAGTCTCGCCAACACTACAATATCCATTTCGTATTGATGCAATCGTACAGGCAGTACGCGTGAGGCGGCGCTTGCTCTGCTTCTCCGTGTGGAACACAAGCACCGCCATCTTGCACACGCTCTCAAAGTCTGGTCCGACGAGCCACCGCCTTTAGTCAGTCAGTGATCCCACCACTGCGCACATCTCCCAAACGACTACTCACGCTCCGGTGTCGTGTCCTTCGCGCTCGCAACGGCGTCCAGCACGCGCTCATCCCAAGCGATCGTTCGCATGGTCTTCTCCGTCAAACAGGAATAGAGCAGATCTTCTTCGAAAAATATCCATATTCTCCATGATATCATGCTGTATCATTTTACGATACGCGTGACAGACCTGAACAATGGCCCCTCTCCAGCTCCCCAAATCACTGTAGACCTAAACTACGATGGCGACCAACGGCAACCACGCGAGCGGCGGCTCGGCGCCGCCGCGCCGCGACCAGATCTTGGACCTCGCCAAGTACGTCGACCAGGCCGTGCGCGTCAAGTTTTTCGGCGGCCGCGAGGTCCACGGTATCCTCAAGGGCTACGACCAGCTCGTGAACCTCGTTCTCGATGATTGCGTCGAGTTCCTGCGCGACCCGACCGATGACTCGCGTGTGACAGATGAGACCCGCAAGATCGGTCTCGTGGTGTGCAGAGGCACGTCGGTGACGCTGGTATCCCCCGTGGAAGGCACCGAGGAGATCTCCAACCCATTCGTGCAGCAGGACGACGAGTAGAGACCACCGACTCAGATAGGAAACAAGGAGCTCAAGGCGACGGCGACGAGCGTAGCACAGGAGAGCGGGGAATACAGAGGGAGGATGACACACAATGAGTGTTCTATACCAGGCTTTGCTGTCGGCACTTCTTGCGTTCGACTCATCATCTTGTATTGAATCGGTCTTCCGTCGTTGGCTACAACCTGATGCCGTTCAACTGCAACTGATAAAGCAGAGTCCATTTGGACGCCCCACCCAACAATCTCCTTAGCGTCGTCGCGTAGCATCTCTACTGAAGAAATCGCAGCCATCATACATGGAGCTGTATCCGTTTGGTGCCAATGATCCGACTCCCAAGAGTCGGCACACATCTGCGATGTGGACAATGCGTACACTGGAGATGTGTGCCGACTCTCAAGATGACATTCTTTTCCTCGCCAACGTCCTCGCTTTACGCGGGGAATTGTACAACATACGTGGCACTGAATGTCGTTTTCCCAGGGTAATGAGTTCGTTTCACGCAGGACGTGAAGTCTCGTGACATGGCGAAGGCTGCCATGGGAACTAAGGGGTGATCACCGTGAGGGGATCAACGCGAACAGCATAATATTTCAACCTTGCTGGATTCATTCGTGTTTAACCCATGAGAAGCTCCAACACGATCATCAGCGCATTCACGACAACGAGGGGCACTGTTGCAGAAGTACAGCCAGGAGGCGGAAGAGTCAGTTCACGTGTATGGTCAACGAGTCAATGAGGGATACCTCCCGCGCAACACGTACTCCGCAGGTACTGTACAGCGATGAGGAAGCCGACCATTTGATTCTTGACCGTCATGCCTTGCGAGGAATCAACTTGGTCCCAACCATCTGCACAGCAGGAACAGTCAAAGCGTGTCAGTCCGTCACAGTTGAAGAGACTGATCCCCTCGCGCGTTCAAGAGCTACGTGGCCACGCTCATATCAGAGGTGCCACCGGAAGGTTAGCGTACACTTGCGGAGAAAGCGCTTCTCGTGGAGGATGCTGACGGCGTTTGTGAGCAGCAAGCTCGACAGGAAGAAGTCCCACAAGACGCCCATATTCGCTTGCGCTTCTTCGCCTGGATGCTTTATCCTCGACGGCTTCGTGTCACGCACGACCCTGATCGGGTCCGCTCGGAAATATGCCTCTAAATAGTGTGGGCCACTTAGATTTAGTCGCTAAGTTTCTCCATAGTTCCATCGCTCATCGCATATGACAGATATCTGTCCATCCACGTCAATCCACAAGCTCTTTTCCCATCATCTGACCGCCTGCCTATACGGGGCTGCGCCCACTCGTCGCGCCAAATCTATCACCCGATGGCACCGACCGTATCTTCCTCAAGCGCCAAGCGTCGCGCGAAAGCGGCTGGTCCCTCTATAGCCGACCCGCCGTCAACAACCAAGGCGCCCTCAACTCCCTCATCTTCCCAGCAACGACCAGCACCAGAATCCAATACGATGCGCACCGTGATGCGCTACTGCTTGACGACCGCTCTCCTCGCCGTGCTCGCCGCACTCGCGGCGTTCGCCATCCCGGCCGTTTACTCGTCAGTGCTGTCGAATGACTCGCTCGTCGAGCGCGAGCAGCTCACGTCCAACAAGGTCGCACGCGATGGAACAGCGCGAGTGCATACGACTGCTAGGGGCGAGCCGTCCGTCGTCGTGCTGGCCTCGTATCCACACGACACGGAGGCGTTCACGCAGGGTCTGCTGGTCGCGCGGCAAGGCACCGACAAGTTCTTCATCGAGTCGACGGGGCTCTACGGCAAGTCGACGCTGCGCAAGGTCGAGATCGCGACGGGCACGGTCGAGACCAAGCACGACTTTGACAGCACGGTGTTTGGCGAGGGCGTGACGCTTGGCCGCAACGGCGAGCTGGTGATGATCACGTGGCAAGAGAAGCGCGGCTTCACGTTCGCGCTCACGCCGGCGAAATCGAGTGGCGGTTCTCAGTTTAAGCTCCAGAGCGAGTTTCCGTATGAGACGTTCACGGGCGACGGCTGGGGCATCGACTATGACGGCAAGCACCTCGTGGTCTCGGACGGCTCGGAGAAGATTATGTTTTGGGACCCTGCGACCAAGACGAGCGTGCGGGAGATTACCGTCACTTACGAAGGCGACGTGGTCAAGCACGTGAACGAACTCGAGGTCGCGAATGGCTTCATCTACGCCAACGTGTGGTACGAGAAAGTGATTATCAAGATCGACCCGGCCGACGGTATGGTCGTCGCGGTCTTTGACTGCACCAAGCTCATGGCGCAGTCCGGCGCGACGCCCGGCGATACGAACGCCGTGCTCAACGGCATTGCGTACGATGGCGACGAGGACGTGTTCTACCTCACGGGCAAGCTCTGGGGCCGCGTGTTCAAAGTGCGACTGCAAGAGTAGCAGGAGAACGGTATGTATAGGACTGTATTTCTCGCAATCAGAAAGCTTCTCTTGTTGGCAAGCCCTTTGTGCTGTAGGATGTGGTGTAACGATCACCAAGCAGCTCTGGGCGACCGAGGGCATCGAGGTCGTCGGGCCGTCGGCGGCTTCCATAGCTCGCTCGCCGACAACGAAAGTACTTCATCAAGAGGCTTGGTACGCCTTGCTTGTGAGTGAGTGTCATCTGAATGGGCTCAGTCATTCGGGCAAGCTTGATGCATGCCGGGAGATCGAGTTTGTGGGTGGCCTTGAGCCCTTGGCCTGGCATCGACAGATCTGTTTTGGGGGGGCACGAGGGGCGTCGTCAACAGACCTCTTGCACCTCAATGAGATCGTCTTAGGTGAGACACAAGTTGTTGACGGTCTGGTACGTAGCCCAGGCCCAAGCAAATACACAGATGGAGGAGGGATTTGTGATTGTGTATCATGATACCGCCTATGAGCGAGCGGGCAGTTGCGTTCATCAGAAAGCGGACGTAGATGAACTCATCACATAACAACAAACCACGTGCTGCTGTGAAAGAGCTCGCTGTACGGGGTCCGCTATATCAATTCGACGCTCTCTAAGGAGCCGTACGGCGGCGTGACCCACACCGTGCACCGCCGACTGCGGGTGCAGGTCAGCTACGAGCATCTCCGCGAGATCGCCTCCATTCGTCAAAGCCGGCCTCGTGCTGAATCCGCACAACGATCCGAACACGGTTGATACGCTCACAGCCTATGAGAAGATGCTCGAAAGGCACTCACGCATAGCCCATCATAAACAATAGCTTTCAACAGCAACAACATTCCCAACTAAACGATAAACGAAATGGATTCATTAGAGGTGCTTGGTGACGGACGGGCTTAGTCACGCATCCGGAGCACGAACCGAAAGGTCAAACGCGTCAGGAAAGAGGTGGAGAAACTGCGCAAAGACTCCTTGGTGGTCGAAGTATCTGAGCTGCACGTGCTCGCGCTCGCAGGCCACGAGGATTGCCTCGATGACGTCTCGCGTCGGAGCGTGTTGGCCAAAGCATTGACCAGCATGGCCGCGTGCTCGGTCGGAAAGTGCCGAAGCATGAACTCAATCGCTTGAACCTTGGCCTCGCGCACGAGGAAAGCTGCGAAGACGTCGTCGAGGATGCCCGCCGGCAGCGGTGGAGCTGTCTGCGCACCGCGCAAGACGACCACCTCAGCACTCTTGATGCGGTTGAGTGCGAGGAGCGATTGGACGACATGGATGTTGACGGGCATCCCGTGCTCGTCCACGCCCACGTCAACAGCGCTGCGATCGCTCCGTCGCGACCACGGGGCCGCCCACCTGAGGTTAGAAGGAACTGGGCGAGCATATTTGCGTCTAGTTGCACGAGCCGAAAGCCGCTGGTCACAAGAAAGTAGTCGATGACTCGTTGGCGGGCGCGGCTGATCGCAAACGGGACGAGATTGTCGGCGATGATTTGAAGACTTGGACGGATGCCGTGCGTGTCGAGCCAGCGCAGGACGTCAAGAGCACTGTTCTCCCCCGTCCTGACCACGATGTTCGTGTACGCAGACGCCACCGTTCGCTGGATGTGCTCGAGTCCGAGGTGCTCCAAAAGCACCTCGAGGACTCCAACTTGGTGGTACAGGGACGCAAGCCGCACATACATGTCGACGCCTGTGCGGTACAAATAGGGGACGTCACCACGGTGCGCCAGCAGCCAGCTGACCAGAGCTGTATTTCCTTCTGCGATTGCCGGAGTACCCATCGAGAAGATGCGGTTGGCGAGGCTGGTGCCGCGCCACGTGTGCAGCAGCGAGTCGGCCGCGCTGGTGTCGCCGACAAAGCCAATCGCGTCTGTCAAGCGCTCGCGCTCTCCGTCGGTCATGTTGGCATACGCCGCCATGTTTCTCGGCGCGCGAAGACGGTGGCCTGCCGCGTAGTAGATGCGCAGCACGGGCACGAAGAGCACGGCTTAGCCCTGCTGGAAGGATGTCATGTGCTGCAGCAGCGATAGCTGTGTGAGCACGGCGACGAAGGTGCTGCGGTCGAGCGATGGAGGAGGCGACGGAGGTGGAGGCGGCGTCATGATGGCACGGAAGTTGCCGAAGGTTTCCGAAGGGGAAATGGGGGAGGGAGAACTGACCAAATAGTGTATGTATCCATCCAAAATACGGTAAATAAACGGCTTCGGCAGCTTATTGCTACTTCTTAGCACTACTTCAGTGTCGACTACCATCATTCTGGAGAAGCCCGCCCAGTCGGTGGACAAAAGTCCGCCCAAAAATCCGCAGAAAGATCCGGTGTCTTTCATGGGTCTGACCCGTGTTCGGTTTGCAGGCAGTCGAAGACTTCCGATCTGCGCCAACGCGCCAACGTTCCAACTCGCCAACGAAAACCAACGCCAACTATATCACGGAGAGAGAGGACCTTGCGCCGCCATGTTCGAGAAGAACCTGCAGGACCTGGTCAAGGGCATCCGCTCGGCCAAGGGCGATGTGACGGTCTTCATCTCGCAGGCCATGCAGGACATCAAGACGGAGCTCAAGAGCACGGACCCGTTCCTCAAGGCCGAGGCCGTGCGCAAGCTCACGTACTTGCACATGCTCGGGTACGACATGACGTGGGCGGCGTTCCACGTCGTCGAGGTCATGAGCTACGAGCGGTTTGCCCACAAGCGCATTGGGTACACTGCCGCGTCGCAGAGCTTCACGCAGTCCACGGACGTCGTGCTGCTCTGTACGAACCTGCTCAAGAAGGAGTTTGGCGCCATCAACGAGTACGAAGTCGGCCTCGCGATCAACGTACTGGCCAACATTGCCACGACGGACCTCGCGCGCGATCTCCTGGGCGACGTCGTGGCCATGATGAACAGCCCCAAGGCGTACGTGAGGAAGAAGGCGACGCTCGTGCTGTACAAGGCGTTTCTGCGGTACCCACAGGGCCTGCGGCTCACGTTCGACAAGCTCAAGGAGCGCATGGAAGAGCCGGATGTCTCGGTCGTGAGCTGTGCCGTCAATGTGATCTGTGAGCTGGCCAACAAGAAGCCGAAGAACTACTTGGGGCTCGCGCCGCAGTTCTTCCGCTTGCTCACGACGTCGTCCAACAACTGGATGCTCATCAAGGTGGTCAAGCTCATGGCGTCGCTCGTGCCCGAAGAGCCGCGGCTCGCGCGCAAGCTGCTGGACCCACTGGCGACGATCATCCAGAACACGCCGGCCAAGTCGCTGCTCTACGAGTGCATCTCGACCGTCACGACCGCGCTCTTGTACACGAAGAAGGGCGACGGCAGCCAGCCGCGCAACGTCGCGGCCGTCGTGCGCTTGTGCAATGACCACTTGCGCCGGTTCATTGAAGACACGGACCAGAACCTGCGGTACTTGGGGCTCGTCGGGCTCAGCCGTCTCATGGAGTCGCATCCGTTTGTCATTGGCGAGCACCAGCAGCTCATTATCGAGTGCCTTGCGGTCGACGACATGACCATCCGCATGCGGTCGCTCGAGCTGCTCGTGGGCATGGTCACGCCCGACAATGCTGCCCAGATCATCCGCGAGTTGATGCGGCAGACGCTGTCGGCCGACGGCCACTACCGCCACGAGCTCATCAAGCGCATTTTGTTGGTGTGCTCGGTCAACAAGTACGAGAACATTCACGACTTTGACTGGTACATCCACGTGCTGGTGCAGCTCGCGCGCGTGCCAAGCAGCAACACGGCGTTTAGTTTGGACCCCGCGAATGCCGGGAGCGCCGGCTTGAAGAGCAGCATCTACGATGACGACCCAGCGGCCAAGTCCCATGGCATTGAAGTCGCTCGCCAGCTCATTGACATTGCCGTGCGCGTCAAGAGTGTACGGAGTGTCATGGTCGACAATATGATTGATCTGCTGCTCGAGAAGGACGCGCTGAGTGGTCCCGGCGCAAGCACGCTGTGCGAAGTCTACTACGCGGCGGCGTGGATCACAGGCGAGTATGTGACCGAGTACTTGGACGACACGGACGAGAATGACGAGGACGAGGAGGACGAGGACGAGGATGAAGAGAAGGAAACGGAAGAAGAGAAGCTGGAGCACATCCACGACCTCGTGGACGAGATGCTGCAGCCGCGCACGACGAGCTTGCCGGCCCACGTCCAAACAGTGTACATCCAGACGCTGCTCAAGTTTGTCACGGCCATGGCCGACCGGGCCGACGACGCGACGGTGGAAAAGCTCGCGGAACTCGTACTGGAGCGGCTGCCGGCGTTCGTGCAGAGCGAGCATGTGGAAGTGCAGGAGCGCGCCGTGTCGCTGCAGCAAATCCTGCTGTCGCTTGGGCTCGGGTATGGTGCGCTCAGTGCCGATGCGCGTGCGTCCAGGGCGTTTGACAGCAGCATCTCGTTGGACGCATCGGCACGCGTGGGCATTTTGAGTTCGTACTTTGCCGAGCGATTGGCGCCCGTCGGTGCCAAGGCCCAGCGCAAGGTGCCGCTGCCTGGGGATCTGGATTTGGACGTGGCGTTCAGCGCGAGCGAGACTACGTTTCTTGAGTCGGGCGGCGACTTTGCATCGTTTTCCAACGAAGACGACCTCGAAGTGTCGTTTGTCCAACACCAACAAAACGCCAACGCTTCCAACAGTTTCTCG
>JAADVZ010000342.1:0-29973 GCA_023335925.1 Pythium phragmitis
AGGCGCATCGACAGATCGTCCTGCGATTTCTTTTCGCGCGCGGCCTCCGACGTCGGCAACTCCGTGCCCACGCGGCCGGCCTCATCGAGCTGTCCGGCGATCGCGAGTCCGTTCTCGTCCGCGACCATCTGGATGAGCGTGTCGACCTGGTCCACGGGCGTCGTCATGGACGTGCCGTTGCTCATGGCGCCTTCCATGTACGCCGCGCGCACGTCGAGGTCTTCAAACTGCTGCTCAAACTGGTCCATGGTTTTCGAGATCTTCTCGACGTTCATCGACGCCATGACCGTGTCCATGCCCTTGACGACGCCGCTCATGTTTTGCTTGAGCTGGCCCATGGCGATCGCCGTCTGCACGCGCGACGCCACGGCGTCTATCCGCGACGCGAGCTGCAGGTAGCTCAGCGCCTGGTTCTTCTCCCGGATCACGTTCTGCGCGTAGATGCGCGCCCCTTCCATGTTGCCCTGCTCGATGGCCTTCTTGAGTTTGGCCTTTTGGGTCGATTGGTTCTTTTCGCACTTCTTGGCGTTGCGCATGAGCGTCTTGGCCGTAAACTTCATGTTGAAGAGCTCATCTTCGAGCTTGTTCTTGCGCGAGAAGATGTTCATCGTCGGTGTGCGCGTGTCGTGGGCGAGTGCTGGTGAGGGAGTGGCGCACAGCGGGGGGCACGATAGCGGTGGCGCAGGGCGGCGGCTTCTCACGAGGTTCGCGCTGGGTGCGTTGTCACACTGCTTGTTCTCTCGTATTATCGACATTATCGACAGTCACCATCACTCTGTTTTCGACGTATTCTCGACAATGTTGAAGCACGCTTCTATTCGGGGTGTCGTGCCACCTCGAATCCCAGACGGCGATTCAGGGTGCCGTCTGTGCCGCTGAATGCGAATTCTCGTTCTTTCTCTTTCTTTCTGCTGTTGCAGTTGTGACGTCGCCAGCATCTAAAAAAATTCTAAAACCTCATCCCACCCTCGATAAAACCTCACGAGAAGGCACCCATCCTGAATGCATGTGGGTGCACATCGCCGTGCCCTCAAGAGGCATGCATGCAGCAGCTCCGCATTCGCCCTTTCTCTCCGCTGCTGAGATGCCGACGGACTTGCATTCACATTCACGAATTTCGGCCTCCAGCAACGGGACCAAGAGAGACGACCCCCACACTGTGAAAAACGCCCTCACAACTGCCACGCCCAGCCACATGCCGCCGTCTCCCCATCCTTCTCCATCGCCCGTGGCACTCCAGGACCCAGTCTCGCCCGCGTCGCTCACACCCTGCAAATCCGAATCTGCCGCCAACGGTCATCACCACATCCCCCAAGACTGCCCCATGTTTAACAAAGCCGCACCGAAAGACCGCATCGACATTATCACCGAGTACCTCCAGGCCGCGACGTCCATCCGCCCGCTCATTGGCGTCGTGTGCGGCTCGGGACTCGGCGGTCTGTCCAAGTGCCTCACGCGCACGACGACCGTCAAGTACGAAGACATTCCCGAGTTCCCCAAGTCGACGGTCGAGGGCCACGCCGGCGAGCTCGTGTTCGGGTTCCTGGACGCGTACCCGGTCGTGTGCATGCGCGGCCGCTTCCACTCGTACGAAGGCTACGAGATGCGCGAGACGGCGCTGCCCATCCGCGTCATGTACCTGCTCGGCATCCAGTACCTGCTCGTGACGAACGCCGCGGGCGGACTCAACCCGGACTACAACGTGGGCGACATTATGGTCATGGGCGACCACCTCAACATGCCCGGACTGTCGGGCAAGCACCCGCTCGTCGGCCCCAACGACGCGCGGTTCGGCCAGCGGTTCACGCCGCTCTCCGAGTGCTACGACCGCAAGCTGCAGGCGCTCGCCCACGCTACGGCCGAGCGGCTCCAGCTCACGCACCGCGTGCGCCGCAAGGGCGTCTACTGCTTTGTCTCGGGCCCGACGTACGAGACGCCGACCGAGTCCAAGCTGCTGCGGCTCGTGGGCGGCGACGCCGTGGGCATGAGCACCGTGCCGGAAGTGATCGTCGCGGCCCATTGTGGCCTGCGCGTGCTCGGGCTCTCGCTCATCACGAACAAGGCCATTTTCCCAGGCGAGGACCACTTGCCTGCCGCGTCGCATGAAGAAGTGCTCGAAGCCACGCAGCTCGCACAACGGTGAGTCCCCCTTCTTCTTCTCTTGCTGTCCTGACGACAGAGACTAATGAATCACTGTGCTTGGTACGATCAGGGACATCGAGAGTTATGTACGCGAACTCATCTGGGAGATCGGTCAGCAGCACAGCGCTCAGTAGAGAACGCCACAAGCAGCTCAACGACTCCTTCGCTTCTGAGCGAAGTCTAGCATAGCCACCCATCCACTCTCTCGTTAACTATTAGAAAACAAGCTTCTTTTCCTCTGCAAAATGGCTTAAGCATTTATATTGTGCTTTTATTCCAGCTCCTTTGGCTCTCCGTGCCTCTGTAATCGACGGCCGTCTGAAAGCTCACGAGGCTCTGGGCAGCCGCTCGAAGAATTTGATGCAGCCGTCGTAGCTGGCCGACACGATCAGACCCGTGCAGGGATTCGTCCTGGCGTCGTCGCCGTCCGCCTCGAGCTTGGACTTGACCATCGCGAAGGTACTCGCCGGCGCGAACAGTGCGACTGTGACGATCCCACTTGGCGGCTCGGCAGCTGAGTTCAGTGGGGTTTGTGGATGGACAGTTAGGAAAACAGCAATCCAAATGATGGAATCGGCACGAGCCGTACCACAAAAGTGCTCATAGGACGCGTTGCGGTCTTGCTTCATGCTCTTCATCAGACTCATGGACGGCATGAAGCTGGGCGACACAACGCCAAGGATAAGTATTGCCTTCCGCTCCCATATTGAGAAGACGGATATTTACCTGGCTTTGTTCCAGACAAAGACTTGACCGTTTTCCGAGCCGCAGATGACAAAGTCACCGTCTTGGCTATAGAGAGACCAACCAAAGCGATGAACACGCGATCTCTGCGGCACTACACTATCCACTGTACCTGAACCGGCCCTTGATCTGCAAGTGGTCATTCACGAGCCCCTTGTACTTGCATATCCGCGAGTAATTGTCAACCGAGAAGAGGCGCATGCGCGAGTCGTTGGTGCTCACGAGGAAGTACTTGCCCTCGGGATCGAATTCGATGCCGGTGACCTTGCGTCCTTTCTTCATTGGGCCTCGACTGTTTCGGCATTCGATCTGCGTGTAGTAGGTCATCTGCTGCAGCGAGTTCACTTGGTAGAAGATGCACTGCCCATTCAAGAGACCGACGATCGCACGCGTGCCGCTCGGGTTGAAACTCGCTGCCGTGATCATGGCGGGGGTTTGCACGTACGAAACGACGCAGCCTTCGGGGATATCCCACACGCGCGCCTTGTTGTCGAAGCAGCCGGAGAGGAAGTAGCGGTCCTCCTGCAGCGTTAGCTGAGTCTCAGTACCGACCCAAAACCGTCCGTAGGCACTCAATGTCAATGCGACCAACCTTGGGATGAAAATCCACGGCTGGCACGCTATCAGGATGCTGGAAGACGTGCAGACAGTCGCTTCGGGAAATGTGCCACAGTCGCACAGTCTACAGTAATAAACGACACGATTCAACCACGCATTCTCAAGGGCGAAGGTCCAGCTAGAAGCGCTCACCTTGTCCATCGATGCAGACAGGATAAAGTTACTGCGGCTCCACGAGACGTCGACAATTGGCATCGTGTGGCCCTGGTTCCAAAGTGAGATGTCGGTGTCTTTGCCCATCAGTGACGGCTTTCAAGTATCAAAGTACGAACCTGGTACGATTGTTCCGGTTCTGGCTCGATGATGCATTTCTCGCCATTCTCCAGTCTCGCTGACGAGACGCTGTCCTCATTGGAACTGATGGCGACTTTCCACACGCGCAAGATCGCATCTTGACCTCCTGAGGCGAGGCGTGCACCGTCGTGACTGAACTTCATGCTCCAGATAGTGCCAGTGTGCTTCGCGATGGACTGCGCCACGCAGAGATCGTCAATGTCTCGCCGGTCTTTCTTGGACGTGAGCACTGGCACGTGGTTGCGCTTGGACGGTTCTTTCGGTTTACCCTTGATGTGGAGCTTCATTTTCAGCTTCGTGAGTGACGGCCGCCGTGGTTTCGTGTGCTTGATCTAGAAAGGATGGAGACGAGATTCAAGCGACGGAGAACCAAGCGTGAGTGGATGGACGAACGAACCTCTTCGTCGACCACGACTGTATCGGCCGGTGGAGACGGTAGCTCTCCCGGGAAGACTGTGTACGCTTCGGCTTCAACAGCACCGTGTGCCAGAAGCGTTCGAATGTCGTATACCTCGCCCGTGTCCTTGTTGCGCACGATGTACTTTTCCTCGTTGGACACGTTGCTTGCTTCTGAGTCTTTTGATGAGCCACTGGAACGCCCATTCCGCTGGGATTTTCCTGAACCAGCGACCGCGCTTCGTTCCGCTCGCTTCCCAGTTCGTTCCGTGCGTCCATCGCTTGAAACTACGCACCGCGACATTCGTTTGGTGGCTGTCTCGCAGATTTGACTGGAGATGGATTCTGAGTAATGTATGTACTGACCTGTCTGTCGACACGCCTCCCCATCCACGCTTTCCTGTGCATCAAAGAACTGATCGCGCGTAAAACCTCGCGTGAGACGACCCATTTCAGAAGCCGTTTCGCTCCAGGACGACAAGAAAGCCGTACGTCGTCGTCGGTGATCGCGAGCGTGCTGTCTTCATGGGTGAGTGTCGGACGCGTGCCGCCCACTCGCGCATTCTCGTCGTTCGAAGAAGCTGCTCCAGCCACAGCGCTCATGTTCGTCCCCGCAGCACAAGCTGTGGCTTGGAGAGTGCCGCCCGCTGCGTCCATTTCTGTCACGGACGTTGCGCCCCTAAAACGGAACCGGACACTTCAATTTATCCGACCATCACTCCTGTTTCGCAGGTAAGAAGTCGCTGAAGGCTGACGCAAACCGAGACGCGCGGATACTACTCGTCGTTGTGCTGCTCATCACCGAAGGTGACGCCGTCAAGACTGCGATGACGTCGCCTCGCTGAGTTTGATTCTCGCGGAAGGCGCCGACGTATCACGGGAGGCCACTTTGGAGGCGATCGATGCGCTGCTCGTAGTGAACTACGATGCACGTGAGAGTCACTCGCTCGGCAGAAGCACGAGACTGCCGCTGATGTACATCCAAGAAGGAGCAGCTGCCGAGACTACTTTGGGGGAGGAGAGCACTTGCAATCAGAAGGTCATGAGGGTGCTGGGGTTGGTATTGACAGAAGTTGACATCGGACAAGACGACACTTTGTATTGCCAGTCTGCGAGTCTACGCGGCAATGGGCGTTCTGTCAGAGGCTTGAGGGTGCCGCTCTGTCGCTAACCTTCTCAGCCACGACAACGCGTGGTTTCTGCAACCTGTCCGCTTTGGGAGATCTGTTGGCTGCGATATCTTCTGTCTCGTGTCAGAAGGGTTGGCTACAACGCTGCACCACTTCCAGTGAGAAACCCGATTCGATCTGTACATTGTGTCGAAAACAAAACGTGTGGCATTACACCCAGGATAGTTACTCCGAGATAAGGATTTGGGGAGCTGAAGAGTCGCGCCGCATCGTGTATCCATCGCTTTTAAAAACAGCGAGCTCCTGACCTTCCACATTCCAGAAGCAACCTTGCAAGCGGCGCACCAGTCCACACTCCTCAGCCATGACGATCGGAGTCACGTACGACGGCACGCCAGAAGTCGACTTCTTCTCGCTCCACAATCGCAAGCACAAGCAGATTGATGTGGACATGCTCGACTATGGGTACGTGGCCAAGTGCACCGACGTGGACGAACTCAAGGGCATCCTCGCAATGCTGCGGTCGGGGAAGGAAGGACGGTACCCACAGCTAGAAAAGGCCACGGAGGATCGCATTCTCGCGGTGCTTCCAGCGAAGGAGCGGATCAAGATCGAGCGCATGCGGACAGGTCCAACGGACAGCGAGCTGATCGCGGAGAAACAGAAGCTCGCCTCTTGGACAACTCAGGCTGACGAGATCCACAGGGCTCTTCAAGACCATACAGCCAGCAGCGGTCGCCCACTGCCTCCGGTGCGTGGCCAACAAGCCGCGACATCAACAGTGACGGACGCTGTGAAGGCGAAGCCTCTCATCACGGAAGTGATGACCGCGACTCCGCAGAAGAAGGCGATCCCCGCCTATGACTTTCGCGCGTGGGAAAAGTACGATGTTGATAAGGCAATGAGTGAGCTGGACGAGTCGGAGCAGCGCTCGAAAGAGCAAGTACGTCGCCAGCGCGAGCGAGATGAACAGCGCGCACGCGACCGCAAGAAGGAGCTGGCGTCGCTGCCCGCGTACATTGACGTCGAGTCCATGGCCGACGCCGAACGCAAAGTGCTCGCGCGGGTCGAAAAGGAAAAGGGCAACGACAGCTTCCGCGCCAACGAGAACGACGAGGCGCTGCTCTACTACACGCGCAGCATTGCGTTTTACGACGGCGACGCCGTGCTGTACGCGAACCGCGCGGCCGCACACTTGCGCATGAAGAGTTTCGCGCAGGCAGAGGACGACTGTTCGCGTGCGATTCTGTTGGATCCGCTGTACTGCAAGGCCTGGCGGCGCCGCGGCATGACGCGGTTCCGTCGCGGCAAGTACGCTGAGGCCGTCCAGGACTTTGAGCACTCGCTCGAGCTTGAGCCAGGCAACGCCGAGGTGGAGAAGCTGCTGAAAAAAACTATCGCCAAGTGGAAGGATGTCGACGGGACAGTGACCGTCAGCAGCGACAACCAAGTCACGCACGCGGTGAAGCCAACTGCGCAGCAGCCGGCGCAAAAGATCCCCCAGGCCACGCCGCCAGCTGAGACAGAGAAGCCGTTCAGAAGGTTCGAGATCATTGAGGAGGAGGACGAAGACGACGACGCGAACGCTCCCATCGGAATCCGCCAGACTCACGACGACCCAGACGAGCAGAAAGGAGAGGAAGACGAAGGGAGAGCGTTCCAGCGATTTGAAATCATCGAGGAGTAACTTGGAGCGATCTCCACTGTTCATATCCGCGTGCATATTAATCCAATCTATTGCATGTCCACATCTCCGCTGTCGCCACTCTGCTGCACGGCGCGCACGACGCCCAGTCCCGGTCGCGCCGTGGACAGAAAGTACGACCGCGTGTCGCCGTACGAGAGCACGGCCGCCTTGACCAGCATACCCGGCGAGAAGAGCTCGTCCATGACGAGCTTGTCGACGTCGTGGTGCCGCACGTCCTCAATGCGGATCGTGCCGGGGAACGCCTCTTGCAGCACGACGTCGCGAACGCACACAATGTCCACGAGCACTTGTCGCGACGTGACCTTGGTGACCTTGCAGATCACGACGTTGCCGAGCCGCAGCACCTGCGCCGAGCCCACGATCTTGTCAGCGCGGGCGACGCTGACTTCCTGAGCGGCGCTGACCTGGCACGTGCCGGCGATGGAGGCGTAGATCGATCCGTCACGAACGTAGGTGCCGGCGCCTGCGCGCAGGGGCTGCAGTGCTGCGAGCCGTTGGCCTGGCACTGCCAAGGCGCCGTGCTGAGTCGTCGTGGTCGCTGCCATTGTTGCTGTTGTAGCTATTGGTCGGAATGGGCTGATTGGAGCCAAAGCCTCACTCTGGCCGGTTCGTAACAGGTTTGTATCCGCTAGGGGCGACCCGCCAAAAGGTGCATCCAGCCATTTGCAATGGTGCGGCTCAAGACTCGGTACCTCATCGCAGAAGTCAGCGCAGCGCGGAAGCTGTCGCTGCAGAGAGAGGACATTGCGGGTCTCATCAAAGAGTCCATCGCGCGCAGCTATGGCGATTACGGCGTCGGCATGTTGCAGTACGCCTTCCAAGGTACAGTGTGCACCCGGCGGATCTAGTAGGGAGAGATGACAAACGGCACTTGTGCAGTGCTCTACTACAACCCCATCACCCGCTTGGTCGCCATTCGGTGCGCGCGAGACCAAGCAAAGCTGGTCGAGACGTCGCTGGTCTTTGTGACGGAGTTTCAGTCGCAGGAAGTGCGCTTCCGTATCGTGCGCGTCTGCGGTGGGTTACTTGCGAAGGCGGGCTTCCATGCCTCTCTCTCTCTCTTACGTTTTCTGTCGTGTGGTACGATCTGATCGTCCAGGTTGCAGTCGCACGTGTCGAGAACACATGCTCAAGTTCTCTTTCGAGCGGGGTGAGCAGCTCAAGCTGCTCTCCTGCGATGCCGACTGGTCCGACAAGATCCGAGCAGAGATCGCGCTCATCGATCCACAATAACACACGGTATCTATTCGCTGAAGCTCAATGGACAACCTGCAAAGGCCATTCTGTACCAGTACACTTCTCGCATGACACGGGAGACAGAACCGTCATAACTCTGTTCGCATTTCAATGGCTGCGGTTGGTGGCTCTCTAATCAATGCTCTTGCCCTGCGCCTCGTACTTGGACTCGATCTGGGAGCAGAAGAGGTCGAGGTCTTCAAAGATCTCGCGCACGTTCTTGCCTCCCACTTCCAGGTCCTGCTTGGAGCCGTCAACTGTTGGCACATTCGTGAACGCGTCAGAGGGGAAGCCACTTTAATGTCCCAGAGCGCCCACTCACTGAACTCGAGCTTGATCAACGGCGTCGACCCAATGCGCGTCGTGGTGTGCGACACTTCCGACTTGGGGTTCACAGCCTTCGTCTGCATGCAATCCGTTAGTTCGCTCGTCCAGAGCCTTCTCTGCAGTGCTCTTTCTTGTATCTCCCCACCTTCTCGGCGACCATCTGACGGTAGAACTCGCTGCAGTCATCGCTCCAATGGTCAGCATTCAACCGTCACCACGCCGCGGCTGAAAGCGTGCGTACGTACCACGCGCCCGTGGCGTTTCTGTCGGCCGACGAGAACGAGATCTTGGCCGACTTGAGAAAGCGCACGACGTTCCTGGCGGCCATGGTGGTGGTTGCGATGTCTTCTTGTTGGATGACCACGAAAACTGCGGTGGGCGCCAATCCTCTATTATAGCATGTCAATGTATCGTCTATCGCAGGGGGCTTTGGAACAAACTCACAATTTTATCAAGGAAGGAAACATGGGCATGGTGACGGCGCCGGCGAAACCTGCGACGGCGGCGGTCGTGATCGACCGCGAGAGGCATTGCCCTTTCCTGCTGCGCGTGTTCTGCAACGTGGGCTCGCATAACAAGTGCGTATGAATCTACTACGCGCTGGGGGAGCTGCTGGTGCTGTGGACTGAGCCGCTCGCGCACTGGTGAATGGGTTTCTGCGTGAGCAGGCGCGAAGCTTATGAGCAACTAAACGATCGACCCATGGCGAATGAGCTGCACATCTACACTTGGTACGGCTCGGATTGATCGGAGGGCAAGGAAACTGCAGGTACTGAAGCCACCTTCTTGGCTTTAGGCCGGACGCTACGCTTCGCGAGATCGCGGATCTCGTCATGGAGGCCAACGCCGACGCGCGCAAAGTGTACGCGCGAATGGGCTTCTCGGTCGTCACGCAGGAGCGAAACGGCAGGTAGGGCACCCTGTGCTCTGGGGTCTATGGGGCGAGGAGATCCGGGGGAGATATGACGGCTTCTATTTGGCTGCTGCCTCAGATGGACCTTCCGCAAGGCCGGCTGGGTGTATGCGAACCGGCGCAAGACCCCTGAGGAAGACAAGACGCTCGACAGTCTCCGCTTTCAGTCGGGCGACTACTTTGACGTTGCCATCCTCGAGTAATGTCCGCCATCTCCGCACGACGATTTGGCCATTTGCATTTTTCATCTTTGGCTGAGTCTATATATGTAATATATCCTTTCCACAGCTTCAATCGACCTCCCCCTCACAATTGAACAGGTCAGCACCATGCGCGTGACTGTGGACGAGTTCTTGACGCGCGTCGCGGCGTTCTACGACACCCCGCAAGCCCCCAACCGCAAGGGCACCGTCGCGATCTCGTGCAAGAGCGTGCCGACGGCGCGCGTGTTCCCGAAGGACGCCAAGGCGGCCGCGACCATTGACGCCAACGTGCTGCTCTTCCGCGCAGCCAAGTACGGCAACAACCACCACAAAACCAAGTACAGCGTCGTGGTGCGTCACAAGGGGGCAGGACATTCCTGTCCAATACAGATCCACTGATGGAATGTTCTGTACAGGTCTCGTCCAGCGCGCAGGCTGCATTCCACTCGCAGCTCAGTCACATTGTCAAGACCAAGGCCGAGCGCAAGGGCCTCTCGGTCAAGGGCGCCGGCGGCACCACCAAGCGCAGCGGCAAGAAGACGACCGAGTAGCTTTCCCGTGCAGGAGACTCCACATTGGATTTTGCATACAAATGAGCCCTTTTGTTGATTCGCTCCTCTGCTCTCGCTCTCTACGATTGTCAAATACTGATGGACGTGGCGTCGGTGAGCGGCGGCGACGCCGACTGCGGCACGATCTCATCGTCATCCGCTCCGCCAAAGGGTATCAGCACAGGAAAGCACGCCTGGACATTGCGGAGATCGTCGATCGCCGACATGTCGAGCAGCACCTCACCCAAGTAGTGATTGCGGCGCGACGCGCGGCGGCGGCTCTCTTGGAACGGCTCGCTGTTCTCGACGATGCGCGCGACCAACGGCGCGTAGTCCATGCAAAATCGCGAGCCGACGCGCTCGCTGCCCTTGGCGATGGCGGGCAGCTCCAACTTGGTCTTGAGCGTTGCTAGTCGAGTGGCCTTCATGGAGCTATTACAGAAATGCCAGAGCGTCAGTGGTGGCGACAGTAAACTGCTCAGCGGCTCCACTCGTACCGTTCACAGGCGTCACGTGCCGCTTGCAGTGCGCGATCGACGCCGTCGGCCAGTGAACACTCTTGAAGCGACATCATATCAGCCGAGCGTTCACATCTGCTCGTAATCGTCGAGAGGCTGAGCATGCGCACGTCTAATGCGAGCCGTGTGACCGTGTCGGCGTGGAAAAAGTTGGCCCCTTCGTCATCATTGTGGACATTCTGACAAAGAGAACAAGTGAGCGCGTAATCCATGCTTCCCAAGGGAAGGTGTACGTACTCTTCGGTGCGTTTCCGCCACAACGGACTCCCACTCGTCGGCCAAGGACACACCGTCCAGAACGCTCCAGAGATCGTCCAGACACTCGACGTGGCGCAGCTTCTCTTCTTCGGCCATTGCCTTTGACGGAACGCTTTCACACACAGAGCCTCTCAGCTGTGGCAGGAAATTGCTGCTCAACAGATCGAACGAGCGGAGTGTGGACCGCGACCACGCCGGCGCGCGTTGCACTGTGTGTCCCAGCGACTCGTCGTCCTGCGAATCTGCGATGGCGATGGGGGCGTCCGCTTCAGCACCGGCAGCAATCGGCTGTGGAGGAGTATGCTGTTTCCACACGAGTGACGCATCATGAGAACGCGCGTGGAGATCAAAGCGGTGGTGGTACGTCTGGATGAACTGCAGTGTACGGCGAATGTCGCACGCAAACAGCTCTGCGAGACGTGCGGTCAGCCTATAGGAGAGTGCAATGCCTTCGAGGTTTGCGACGAGCGAGACCCATGCCATAAACTCCCGCGTTGTCGGGCGCTTGAGTCGCTCTGCAATAGCCGGCGGTGACGACGGAAAGTTGTCGGGCAGCTGGCGACACGTGACAACTATCGGACACTTGGAGTGCTTGGCGATGGACCCGAGCGTCGAGAGGAAGCCTTTGTCTTCTTCGAACACAAGATCGACCTGCGCGAAACAAGGTCGTCAGAAAAGGGAATACATAAGTCCAATACCTCCATCGCCAAGAGACGTACGTCTTCAAACAGTACGAGCGACAAGTGCGACGGCTTGGCAGCTTCGTCGTCTCTGCGTCGCTTCTTTGACTTGGACTTTTTCTTCTTGGACTTCTTGGCGTTCACGGGGCCGCCGCCGTGGAGAACCCGCGTCGACTGCGTCGCCTCGCCAGCGATATCCACGACGGCCTTGCCCGTGCGCAGCTGCCCGGCATTGATCTCGATGATCTCGTATCCGAGCTCCTCGGCGCAAGCGTACACGGCCGCGGATTTGCCCGCTCCGACGTCACCTTCCAGGATGAAGAGCCGATACAATTGCGTCTCGTCCTCATCTTCCTCGCTATCGTCGCCTTCAAACGCAAAGAGCGAGTCGTCGTAACTGCGATCGTTGTTGACCCCGCCGTTCTTCCACGCACTTAGCCAGGCCACGAGTCTCTTGAGCGGCACGTTGTTGCCAATCATGCCAGCGGTCTGTACGGGCAGGTATTTATCCACGAGGCTGAGGTTAAGAGCCTTCTCCTGGCGCTTGGAGCGCGCCGACTCGAGTGCTGCAAGGGTCTTGCGCACCCGTTTCTCCTTGACGCCGTACCGCTCGACCACTTTTTCGATGAGCTCATCCGTGGACAAATCTGCGGAAAGTGAAAAGTCCTCATCGGCATCCGAAGTGTGTGTGGCCGACAACAACCAGAACGCATCGCCAAAGGGGATCTGCGCATCGGCTTCGTCTGGAAAGACTTGCTTCGTTTCACTCCGGCTGAGCGGCTCCATGTCCTCATCGTCGTCGTCGTCCACAACGACGACTGCTTCTGGCTCTGGCCGAGTTTTCTTTCGCGGTATCAATGCGGCCTCACTTGTGCTGTTGCCATCCCGTTTGTCCACATCTGCACACTGAACGTGCTGCACTAGTGGGAACGGCGCCAGTTCCGTGGCCCATCGTGACTTGCGCTGCTTCGTCGGCTCGGGCGAGTCCAGCACGTCAATGACTTCGGGCGCGTCGACATCAATGACTTTTTGGGAGGTCCGCGCCTGGAAAAACGGGTTCTTCTCCACGGCGTCGCGATTGGTGGCACCAAAGAACACGAGGTCCCGCTCGCGTTGCGCACGCAACTGTTCCTTGAACAGCGCGACCGCTTCGATCTCGATCACTTGCTTTTTCTGCTCCTCGGTCAGAAAAAACACATTGGACCTTGCCTTCTGCAGAGAAGTCGCTGATGGCTTCTTCTCGCCGGCGGCCATCTCGAGCTTGCGCTTGCGTCCGCTGTTGGACAATCCACACAGTGAGCCGATCCCACTCGACGTGGCTTTCCGTTCTGGCTCGCCATCTAGCGTCGCTCTGCTGGTGGCCGACGTGTTCTTCTTCGAGGGCGGCCCCGCCGGTGGCGTCGTGAAGAGTACTTCGTCGCTGGCTTGTTGGAGCTGTTCGGCCATCATCACGGCCTGGCGTTTGGGGCGACCAGACAGCATTGTGGGCGACAGCAAAACCACCTCCGGGGACGGTGCGGTCGTCACAGTCACAGTCGCAGTTGGAGAGGCAATTTCGATGGGAGTAGCTGCAGAGCCTCCAGGCGGACTGCGCACCGTCTGCACCACACCTTCGACACCATTTCCGTCATCTTCCTTTTCTTCCACTCGCACGCTCAATACAGAGGTTTGCTCTGGCGCTACAGCTGCCGGTATATTCAGTGCCTCCGTAGATGGGGTCGGCAGTTCGCCATCACCTTCCGACGGCGTCGGTCTCTCCACGGCGCTCGCTTGTACGACGCAAAACAGATTGATCTTCGGCTGGCTCTTGTCGTCCTCCGCTGCATTCTTCTTTGCACTCTTGCTGCCGTTTTTCTTGGCGCCGGCGCGGCGCCGTCCCCAGTGCGCACGCTCCTCAAACTCGGCATCGTCCTCATCCGTGTCAATCGCCTCTGGCGCCTCGTCCTCTGCCCGCGCGCGTTGCTCCATCTCCAGGTCACCGCCGCCACCCACCAGCGCCAGTGCCGAACCGTCACACACCACGCTGACACTCCCACGCATCGCCTTCTGCTCGCAATCGCCGCGCGGGGACGCGCCGGTAGTGCGGGCGGCAGGTGCGCGCCGAGGTTGTCGGGCCATTTTGGGTTCCCGCCAAATTTATTTTGACTGGGGTGCCCTGGCACAAACACTTTTGGCCAGGCCTTATCAGCATGGTTAAAACATGGGGTACTCTCCACAGCGTAACCTGTCCAGCGTACCCCACACGAGAATGCACAAAAATTCGCTACTCAAAATGTGATTGGACCATTTAGTTGCCCGACCTCGCGGCGTCGGGATTCGGCACACGGCCGCCACCAGCGTTCGCTGCATTTGCATCCGGCGCGACGTTCATGCGCGGCATGACCTGCTGAGGAGCCATCATACCGTACCCATGCTGCTGCGGGGGCATGGCGTACCCCATCGGCGCACCGCCAGCGTAACCTGCAGGCATCCCCATGCCCATCGGACGCATGACCTGAGCCATATTGCCGTACGCCATATTTGGGTCGTGGTACTGCGGCGCTGCTGCAGGCATGTTTCCGTAACCGGCGTGGCCGCCCATCCCCGACATGTGCGCGCGGTATTGGGCCTGCGCCATCGCCTGCATCTGCGCTTGGTTATACCGCGGCGCCATCTGCATCTGCTGCGGGTGGCCCATACCCATTCGTGGCGCCATGTCCATGGGGTTCATCGCCATGCCACGCGGAGCGTACTGTTGCTGTGGCGGTGCGTAGTACGCTTGGGGTGGCGGTCGCGGTGGCTGGTCGGACGACTCGTCGGCCCACTTGGCAAGTGTCATGAGATTCTTGTTGAGCTTCTTGCGCTTCTTGTCGAGTTTCTCCATGACGTCGCCCTGTTGGCCCGTACCCTTGGCCTGCTTGATCTGGTTGTTTAGCGTGATGATCTCGACAATGAGATTCGAGTTCTCGTCCAACATCGCCTGCTCGCCCACAAAGTCCGTGAGTAAAAACGAAGAGTCACATCCATCGAGTCTCTCTCAGGACGACGCACCTGGATCTGCTCGGAAGAGATGGTCTTTGGCTCGGAGTCTTCCTGACCCGCGGTCTTGACTGTGTACGCTCTGTTGGGCGGCTGCATCTGCATGGGCACGGCCATCGCCGCGCTGGCAGGGCCCGGCGCGACGTTCATGGTGAGGGTTTCGTCCTTTGTGTCGGCCACCGCGCCAAAACAATCCCCGCTTGAGAGAACTCTACCCATCACCTTAAGTACGCTTTTATAAGAGTTTTGATTTGATAAAATTTCGGAAACATTGGTGCTTCTGATTGGATAGAATTAATTTTTCACCGTAATGGAATTGTGGTCGGCAGGCGCCAGAAACCTCAAGACCCAACCAAGAGCTCAAGCAGCATGACGACGCTCCAGCGCTTCCTGCGCTTGACGGCAGTGGAGGCCGAGGCGGCCATGAAGCCGCAAATCGTGGACGGCAAGTGGAAGCAGCCGCTGCTGTCGCGCCGCAAGATCGCGATGGTGAAGAAGCACGCAGTGAAGAACGGCCGCGTGGGCGAGTGGGTCGAAGGCGAGGGCGGCTGGCTTGAGACGTGGGACGCACCGCAGAAGCACCATGTCATGCGTCCTCCGAAGGGTCACCTCAACCAGCGCAACGAGTTTGACCGCGTCAAGAAGGTCCAGGCGGCGCTAGCCAACATGCCAACCAAGATCGCCGAGCACAAGAAGGCCGCGAAGCTAGCCAAGCCAATGCGAGGTCTCGACAAGTGGCTGAACGAGACTGACCCGTACTAAGGATATAGTGAGGCTCAAATGTTCACCTCAAGCCGACTGCAGACCCCAAATGAACGCGCTGATAGAGAGTCCACGTGGAATTGGAAAGAAGAAGAAAGCTTGGTGTCGTTTGCCGGTGGAAAATGTCGATGTCTCGTGTGGTATACTAGTCTGCACAGGCGCATGCATTAACAGCGTTCATTTATGGTTCTATTCATACAGACGCAAGTCTTTCAAAAGTCGAGGAGAAGGACCAGCCTGCAGTCCTCCGCCGCACCCAGCCAACGGCGGTAGACGGTCTTAACGCGGTCGCCTCACATAGCGTGGCTTCACCCCAATAACCAGGCCGAGTACACCTCAGTCAGCAATTACTTTCTCTCGACGCGGCCAGAGACTGCCACTTTCCTTCTGCGTCAGCTGCTTAAATTCCTTGTGTCAAAGTAGGCCCACCTCCTACGGCTATGGGAGGAGGGGCGTCGGGAGACGATGGATCCACAATGTGAGAGGCGACAACATAATACCTATGGAGACAAGGACCAGTAGCAAATGCTTTCGCCCTATCCAGAGACTGAACTGTGCAACTCTCTCAGTGGCAAGCCCAGGTGAGCATGTTTTACGGTAGCTGTAGGGCTCTAAAGCGCAATGCAGAAGTACACATTTCATATCATCCCATGTCTCACAGATTCAGAATCGCGATTCTCAGCAGCTTAATCTTGCGTCGTCTGCTACTGACTGTGGATATCCTGGTGCTGACCGTTTTGTAGTGACGGTTGTGATATGATCAAAAATAAATGGTGCGTGGGAGGGAAGAAACGCCCAATGGTCGCTCTGGGGTTCAGTCGCCAGTGTCTTCGCCCTTCCAGTGTGGTCACCATGAGGACCTGGGGTGCTCGCAGCAAAATGAGCCGCGGTCGCGGTGAAGTCGTACCAATGAACGACCATGATGATGATGGGGACATCAACGCAAAAGTGGACAAACAACACCGTCGAGAACCTCCCCGCCCTCCAGCGACACGCCGGCGACTCTTGCCGGCGAGAGGCTGGCTCGGGTAAGTGGGTACAATTAGTGAGTGTATAAGGCTGTCTGCTTCCTCACTTTCAACTTCTCTTGTTCTCATTGACTTGTGAAGGTGCTTCCTCTTGCTCAACATTGTCGCGGTCGTGGTGTTCATCTTCACGAGTGCGTGGTATTTTCCGTCGACGTCGACGGCCGGAATGGTGCAGCAAGCCATCAAGCAGGGAGATGTGTCGCTAGTGGAGCTGCCGCGTCACGATGATGACGATGTTGACGCGAACGGTCCACCTCTAGGCAGCGAAGAAGTACCTCTGGCTACTTCAGGCTTAGCGCCAACGAACCCACCAACCTCTGCACCACCAAACATGTCGACAGCGCCACAGGAGAAACGCCTTCGAACCGACGACGAGGCTAGAACCAGAGCCAATGATGCGGCGACGCAAGCCATCGTGGAATCCACGCAACTACCGCCAGTTGATCCGACACAGCCAGCTCTCGAAGGTAATCAACGAGTCACCAGCGAATCTCCGACCAGTACCTCGACCCTTGTTGAAGCGGCGGGTGGGCCACTCGAGACACTCCCTCCCAAAGACGGCGGCATCGAGACATCACCACCAGATGACACTACTGCCGTGTCTCTAGTCGAGCCTGAGAGGACACCCTCCGGGTCCGTTGTGCGGTCCGCAAGCTTGGAAGAAGCGTTGCGTCGAATGAAAGGAATAGGAGGAAATCCCCCATCAGTGGTGCCGGAGGAACCACTCACGCCAGCAGTCGCAATCGTAGATGATGCTACCACAGAATCACCAGTTCCATCCGCTGATGAAGGTGAAAAGAAGCAAACGGACCGACACATCGAGTCACTGTCACCAGTTCCAGAAGATGGGAATGAAGGTCAAGAACAAAGAGATCATTTTACGGAATCGCCAGTTCCGCTCAACGATGAAGGCGAAAAGAAGCAACAGGATTCTCAAACGAAGCCGCTAGTTCGTTTCGATGATGAAGGTGCGAACTATAAATTCTGTTCTCTTACCGCGCTTTTGCTCAAGTGGCACGGGTAACTGATTTTCATCTTTGGAGACGCAGGCCTGGAGAGTGATCTGGTTGCATGGCTCAAAGCCGATGATGGCGTTGAGGTTGAAAACGCTGTTGAGTGCGAAGCGTTGGGCACGGGGTGCGAGGTGACATCGTACGTCATCCAATCAACCAGCTACTTTGTATTCCTTCACTGATTCAGCGTGTTGTGGTTCAGGTGGAAGAGTTTCGCTCGTCCGCAACTCGAGCCTGTCGTATTCCGACCGGTCGAAGACCGCATGCGCCCAGTCTTTCAGCCAGCCTCACAACGCGAACTGCCGACGGTGGCCTTTTCCTGCGGCATGGCTCACACGAGCGGACTCGTGGTGCACGAGATGATGACCTTCTTCTTTGTTCTGTCGCCTTCTCAGATTGAGGTTCGTCTCAAACCACCCATATCATCTTGGGGGAAAGAGTGTTAACGTATTGTTCACACCTGCGAATAGCTCGGAGACTCGTACAGAGCCCAAAAATTCTTCGGGAATGCTCCGTACGGGCAGTTTTTGCTGCACGGTGGCAAGCCGGCGTTCTTCACTGCCGCCGGGTTGGTGGAAAGTAGCTTCATCGCAAGCGATGATCAGCTCCTGCTGACGACCTATCGCCTACATCGCCATGCGGTGGAGATCAAAGTGAACGGCCTCGAGTGGAGTCTGAAGCAAACCGAAGACAGCAAGATGATTGTTCGCGTGTCCGGCAATGCCGCGCTCAGTTTGGGAAACGTGAAGAGCATGTGTGACACCAACGCCTTCCAGGGACGCATTGCCGAAGTGCTCGTGTACGACACAGCCCTGTCAGACCATCGAGTGAATCTTGTGGAGCAATATCTAGGCCTGAAATGGTGGGGAGAGAAGCTACCGGTGAAGAAGAAGAGCCCAATACCTCCCGGAGAAGAGCATGCTGATCCGACAGAGCACGTTGACGAGCCAGCGAACAGCGTCGTCCCTGAGACAGCAAACGAAGCAACACTCTTGAGGAGTAACCTTCCCGACTCCATGCAACCACAGGAAACAAAGGAGCCCCATCCAGAAGAGACCGAACCACCAGAGCCAGGCCCTCGAACGTTCGACCCAGAAGGAGTGTTCGAGTGGCTTCCGTCAGCAGATCTTCTCGCAATCATCGCGAAGCAGCAAGGCAGTGATCCCAGTTCTCTCGTGGACAAGTGGAAGCAGGCCGTGGCGGAGAAGATCGCCTCGGTGCGCAACTTCCAGTTTGGTGGTGAGATTCTGCGGAGCTTCATTCGTGAGCGGCGTGATGAGCTGCTGACGTTGCGAGATGAGATATTTGGCGGTTAGCAACACATAAATTTATAACGAAACTAACATAGTTAGTAACTTCTATATAGTTCTTAACTACTGCCCAAATTCGTTCAGCTGCCGGTCAACCGAAGGTCCGAGAATTCAACAAGAGGTAACAATGACGTTGGTGATGCGTGTCGCACGTGGGCTCGGCTCTCAGCCGCAGCGCCGCTGGCTGTCCGTGGCTGCGGCCGTTAAGGACCATCCGCCGACGCGCCGTCGCCGCGAACTCCCACCGCCTCTTAAGCTGGTACGCAAGGGTCAATCAAAGCGTACATGAGCTGGTGCTGACCAAAACTCTGATGACCACAGACGGAGGCCGCCGCTGAGCGGATCCGTGAGTTGCTTTCGAGCAAGCCTGACGCTGTCGCGATCCGCCTCGGCGTCCGCACGCGCGGCTGCAATGGGCTATCGTACACAATGAACTACGCCGAGAAGAAGGAGAAGCTTGAAGAGGAAGTGAACGCGCATGGTTCGTGGTCGGCGTCTGGTCTCCTTATTGTGGACAGTCGTGTGGCTCATACACACTGAATTGTAGGCGTGCGGGTGTTTGTCGAGCCCAAGGCACTATTCCATGTCGTGGGAACGACCATGGACTTTCAGGTGCGTCATAACGTCTTGCGCTTTGAGCTTCTCTGGTTCACGACTGACAGTGTCGCTGTTCGGTAGACGACGCCCATTTCGTCAGAGTTTGTCTTTGAGAACCCCAACGCCAAGGGCAGCTGCGGCTGTGGCGAGAGCTTCAACGTGTAGACGGGAGAAAACTCACGACACACACACACAATCTCCTTCTTTGAATAAAATGCATTTTGGAATAGACAATCTACAGGATCTCGACGGCGGACTTGCGCAGGTCATGTGGCGGCGTCTGACGGGTGGCGTACTTGGCGAACTCCTCTGGTGAGAGTCGGTCGGTGTGGCTTGAGGTCCTGTACTCTAGCTTTTCGTGGCCCAGACTAAAGTGCGTGGCGCGTAGATCTGTCCACCATCCACAATATGAGAAAGTATAGTCACCCCACGGGCCACAATAGCCACGCACCGTTCTTGACCGCCTCCGCCATGACCGACGGCTTGTGGTCCTTGCACTTGTTCTCGAATTGGCTCTTGCTCTCGGACACGTACTCGATCTCATCGTCGTACGACATGCCGCGCGTCGGGCGTGGCCCCGTGCGTTTGCGGATCTCGTTCCGCAGCGCGATACTCTCCTGGGCCGCGGCCTTGCTGTAATATGTAGCCACCTGCGTGGACGTCGTATAGTTGGGTGGGTCCGAGCCGTACGACGACGATGTCTTCACAAGCATGTGCTTGGCGTCGCTGGGGAGCTTGGCCGTGTACTTGTGCATCTCACCCGTCGGATTGGCCTGCGTACTCGAGATCGTAAAGTCGCGCTTCTCCCTACCGGGTTCGCCAAAGACGACGTGGCACTCCTTGTTCAAGTTGTCGTCGGACCGAGCGCGGGCATGTCCATTGATGCTGCCTTGGCCATTTACCTCTCCCGTCGACGTCGTGTACTCGGCGCCGTCGTATCCAAACACGATCGCCACTTGCTGGCGGCGTGGCGGTGGCGCCATGGCTTCTTTTCTGCTTTGCCGATAACAATGAATTCACGGCCGCGTTCTTTCCTGTGGATTTTGGATTATTTTGGGCACCTCCGCGTCTGAGCACCAGGAGCGAAAATGTATTGCCAATCAGTTAATCTTGGCGTTGCTAAAGTCCATTTCCGGGTGCTGCTTCATGAACTTTTGGAGCACTTCCTGCTTCTGCATGTCGTCGCTCGTGGGCAGCCCAAGCGCCTTCTGCCGCTGGTCAAACATCATCTTCTCCACGGTCTGGCGCGTGTCCGCGTCCAGATCGCCCAGCTTGGAGTTCTCGGGCTGCACCTTTTGCGTGTTAATCTCGGCGTCACCCTGGATGATCGTCTTCCACCACTCCATTTGGTTCTCCTTTTGTAGGTACACGCAGATCCGGTTGCCATCCTCCAGCGTCCAGAAGCTATCGTCCAGCTTGACGCGCTTGAACAGCAAGCCGTCGACGATCGGCGGTTCTCCCTTGAGGCCGACCTTGAGACGAGACGCCGTAATCTCAACGTGCACTTGGCGCGACTTGGTGCCGTCCGAAACTTCGAAATTGACCTGCGCTTCTTGCAGCGTCTGGGTCCACACATATTTGTCCGTGCGACCACCGTTTCCAACGGGAGCTGCAGTCATTCTCGTCAGTGCACCATTAAATAATGGCAAACAACGCAACAAGGATACGTACGCGGTGTGTCGTCCTCCTTCTCTTCTTCGTCGCCACCCTTCGCTGGTGGCGCAGTCGCAGCCTTCGTGATGGTCTCGGCCTGTTCATCGGTGACCTCTTCAAAGCGCGGCGTCGGCTCAGGTTCGGTCGCCTTCGGCTTTGCCGCGGCCTCAGCCAGCTTCTTCTTCTGCAGCTTGGCCTCTTCCTCTGCGCGCTTCTTCTGTTCGCGTTGCTTGCGCTTTGCCTCTTCCTCCTGCTTCTTGGCGTACTGGTCTTTTTCCGCCAGCGCCGCCTGCTTGCGCACTGCGTTGAGTACTGTTTCCTCCACCACGGCAGGCGTCGCACCCGAGAAGAAGTCGGTCTTGCGGCGCAGGAAGGAGAAGACGGTCTCCAGCAGCGGCTCAATACCGCGCTGCGTCTGCGCCATGTTCATTAGCAGCGCATCGAAGCGGTCCGTGTCGCTCATGGCGGCTCGCGTCGTCGAATGTTCCAGCGGTTGTTCGAATCCCGCGTCCGCTCGGATCGCTTTCCAGGAATTGACGGGTCGGGTTTGATGCAGAATCGACGGGTTGAACCCATAACCGGATGGCCTGCAGTAGAAACCCACGAAGTGAACCCATGACTTGGGAAAGTCTCACGAAGCCATCGGCCCGGCATGCAGCCATTTAATCAACCAGACAAGACAGCTCAAGAGCATGGAGCAAAATGAACATGTTACAATCCGCTGACGCACCACTGTAAGATCGTGGCCGTGGGCGGATGCCACTACACCATGATGGAACTGTTCCCCTGTCTACGAAGAGAGAGAGGGGCTTTCTTAACCCATCGTGAGACCAATGCCGAACTTGTGGGCGTCGCCGTCAAAGTTCTTGGCGTCGATGTGGGCACTGGTGGTCAACGAGAGGAACGGACGGATCTTCTGGATGAGCACGAGCGACACGTGGCCGTCCGACTCGACCTTACCAGCGTACGTGGTGAGGTGGTCGGCGTGGAAGCGGCCACCAACCGTGAGGTGGTTCGAGCCCGACTTGAGGTCGTAGTCAAACACCGCCGAGTAGATCGTGTCCTTGGAGAGACGGTGGAAGAACGAGCCCGAGAGCGCGTTGAACTTCTTCTTGGTCTGGAGCGTGGCCGCAAAGTCGCCACCCTTGTAGCTCAGCGCAACGTTGTGGTCCGAGACCGACGACTTGTCCAAGTTGAACGCGGCCTGCGCACCAATGAGGACGTTGTCCATGCCGTACACGATCGACTGACGCAGCGTGTTGTGGCCGACGTCCGCCTGGCCGTCCACAGCGATGCTGTCCTTGGTGTACTCGTAGCCAAAGACACCGACGCGCTTGGCGCTGGCGTTCTTGGCGACCGAGCCGTCCTCGATCTTGGCCGTGAGCTTCAGACCGTGCGTGAACACGTTGGGCAACTCAGCCTCCGTGATCAAGCGGCCGTGGGTCGTGACCTGGAGCTTCTTGAAGACGACGTTGGTCTGGTCGTGCGTGAACGCACCCGAAAGCTTGGCAACAATCGACTTGTTGCTGCCCATCTCGCCCTCCGTCGTGAAAGTCACGCCGTTCGAGGCCTTGCTCTTGACCTTGAGCTTGCGCGAGTAGTCGTAGTCATCCTTGAGGACGCTCTCCGCCGTCTTGGCAATATCCTTGTAGAGCACCACCATCGTTGTCACTTGCTGTCTTGAGAAGTCGCGAGTTCACGAATGAGAGGCTTCAGGAGAAGGGGGCGGTGCGGAAGCAAAGACCAAGGGGGGAAGTGATCCAGCTCATCGCAGACACCCGCACCCGACTAAGTACGATGATCTCCTCAGATTCAACCTGCTGGCCAATCAGAAAGCGTCTGGGGCGTAATGCAACCAGGCAAAAGCGCACAACGTCACACATGGCCGGTCTTCGCCGCCTGCCTTCATCATCGAGCGACGTGCACCAGAGACACGTCCAATTGCGGATGATTACCGATATCGGGGGTTCCACTTCCATTGCTCATCCCGCGTGGCTCTTGCTCAGCGATCACCACGACCCCAGTGTATGAAGATACCGTACCACGAGGTAGATCATCCGCAGTGTACGAGTGCAGGAAGCACGTCTGCAGGGGATGAAATGTCAGTGTACGCATTTGCAGATACCAAAACAGTTGGGGCTCGAGCACTGATGCCGATGGCATGCCCATCGCACGCTCCACCTGGACATCGTCCCTCCCTCGAGGCATGCGGTCGAAACAGAACGAAGCAGGGGGAGTCAGCCCAATGCTTCAACTTCCCTCAACCCAATGCTCCGGATGTTGGCGATGATAAGTGAGAAAACTGGGCATCAAACGTTTTTACTGCGCATCTGGTGCCCAGGCGAGTCCATGACACGACTGCCGAAAGACCGTTTATACCCTTTTCATCACTGTAAGAACGGCCAGTACCTGACCCTCACCCTCCAGACTGGAGTCGAGCTTTGTTCTCAAGAGTTGACTTGAGAAGCGCCTCCGTATTTACGCCGCTGGGTTTTTACAAAGTCCTTTTTACGTTCCTTCAAAAACACGCCCTTCGACTTTCATCCAGCAAACGAGGGGTGGGAAGATTTTGTGGGGCCGCCGCGTCTCGCTTGTCTTTGGCATTCTGGAAGCAGGAACAAAGCGAAGCAAGACGGAAACCATGGTGGCGGTGCTCTTCAAGGACGTGGCCAAGACGGCGCAGGACGTCCTCAACGACGACTACGACTACTCGCGCAAGCTCAAGATCAAGAGCAAGGCCTCGAACGGCGTGACCTTCACCACGGAGGGCCAGCTCAACGCCAACAAGTCGATCCTCGCCAAGGTCGCCGGCGGCTTCACGCACTCGGGCAGCGGCGTCGTCTTCAAGAAGCTCCAGGTGACCACGCAGGGCCGCCTCGTGACCGAGGCCGAGCTCCCGAACGTGCTCACCCACGGCCTCAACCTCACGTTCAAGCTGGAGGACGGCTCGGTCGCCAAGCACGCCAGCGCCAAGCAGGTCGGCGTGCTCGGTGCCGAGTACAAGCAGGCCAAGTTCTCGTTCAACACGGAGGCCGACTTTGTGAGCAACACGGTCAAGGCTGCCGGTGCGATTGTGCAGGACAGCTTTGTCGTCGGCGGTCAGGTCGCGTTCAACGTCGACAAGTCGGCGCTCACGGAGCACAACGTTGGCGTGAGCTACGTCAGCCACGACTTCACGACGTCGCTCGTGACCAAGAAGAACTTCGGTGCGCTCCAGGCGTCATTCCACCACCGTCTCTCCAAGGACACGATCTACGCGGCCGTGTTGGACTACGACCTTAAGTCGGCCGCCAACACGCTCAACGTCGGCGGTCGCTACAAGGCCGATGCCGACACGACCTACGCCGGCAAGATCGACTCGGAGGGTTTCGTGTCGCTCGCGTCGATCCAGAAGGTGCGCCCGTACGTGACGCTCACCACGAGCGTCCACGTCGACGCCAAGAACTTTGAGGGCGACGCACACAAGTTTGGCCTGGGCCTCACGCTCGGCTAAGCACCCGGCCCCCCACGTGTCGTCAGTTTGGACTGCCGTGTCCCGATGCAACGTGTGCGTCAATGCGCATTAGACAATGTGGATCGAGAGGACGGGCCTCGGACAAAAGCAGGAAAGACCCGTAATACTGTAAATGGAGCAGCAATGAAACTCTTGAGAAAAAAAATGCACTCGTTCGAGTTTTTTCATGGGAGGTTATGAGTACCCGCTCGTGTTTGATCGCGAGCTTAGTGCTCAGTTCTTGGCGCGTGCCTCGGCGTTCAGTCGCCGCTGCTTGCCCACGCGCTCGAGGTAATTGACGAAGGAGAGCTCGTCGCTGTCGCCAAAAAGCTGCTTCATGCGCATCTCCAATTGCGTCTGCCCATAGCGAGCAAAGAGAATCGCCATGGTGTCGTCGGCCGTGATCGTACCGCAGTTCTTCTTGTCGTACGTCATAAACTGCACGACGTTGAAGAGGTTGACCGGCTCGAGCTCGGTCTTGTCCATGAGGTTGCGGTTGAACATGGAGCGCAGCTCTTCCCAGTCCACGACTCCGTCCAAGTTCTCGTCAGCCTCCCAGATCATGTCGCTGATTTCTTTCTTCGAGCACACTTTGCCCAAGGCCTTGATGGCGCCGTATAGGTCCTCGTTCTTGATGTGCTTGCTCAGGTTGCTGTGGATCGCCGCCAACTCGGCGCCGTACTTTTCCAAGTTAAAGTCGACCTTGCGCAGCTCGTCTTCCATTTCGTCGCGCGTCATCTTGACGCCCTTTTCATTCACGAGCGTCGACACGTCGGGGTTCGCCTTGCTGGCTTCGAGCCGCACGCGCCTCTCTTTGGCCGTCGCGATCGCGGCGTTCATCTTCTTCTTCTGGCGATACGACGCCAAGTGGTCAAACACGCGTCGCAGCTCGCGCTCTTCTTGGGCGATCATGCCCTTGGTGTCCTCATTCATAGACATCATCCTGGACTTGCACCTGACGCACACGCTCACTATATTGGAGTCTTTGTCCAGCCCACTCCGCGTGCCCGACCACACAGCCACGGCTCTTCTTCAAGTCACGCAACCCACCACGGCACCAAAAATACTCCGTCCCTGCAACGCTTCTCTTCAAAATATAAAGCAAACCGAGACAGTCTTGTGGTGGTTCTGGATTCTGTGGAGGTGTATTTATCTCTTCTAATGCGGATGGGGCTGAAGTGAGCTAGACGTCGTTGCCGCCCGTCGCGATTAGCTGCTGCACCATGAAGTCGATCTCGCTCGGACCCATGACCTCCGAGTTAAGGATCGCATTCGTGACGATCGTCGTGTGCTTCGTGGACTGTGAGTTGACCCAAATCACTCCGTTCAGGCCAATCGCGATCTCAAACGCGATGGACTTGCCCAGTGCGTGGAGCACGTAGCTGTCGTCTTGCAAGAGCTTTTTTGCGAGCGGGATGGACGTCTTGAACACGTAGCCGCCGAGTAGCTCTCCGTAGATTGCAAGACCCGTCATCCAGTCCTTCTTGGTCACATTGGGCGGCGCTATAACGAGCGAAAGGCTCAGCAACATAGACGGCTAAAGAAACGCAAGAATGAAGAAATTCACCTTCACACGTCAGCTCTGGCTCGACACCGACGCTCGTCTTCAAAACACGAGCATATACGAGCGATCCAATGCGCAATGTTGGGCGGTTTCTCTTGGTCGCGCCGTCAAACGCAAGGCAGGAAAGACTGGCACTCGACCTAGTAACAGCAGCACCATCAGCACACGTGTACCCCGGACTGGAAGTTGTAGTAGAAACCACTCACGCTCCGCCAATGTTGACGCGGTAAAAGTCAGCATTGCGGTCCGTCACGACACCAATGACGCCATCATCGACTGCTACATTGTACTAGCGAATAGCGAAAATGAATAAGCGCAGAACAAGACAAACCGCATCGTGCTCGCGAACGTACGCGCTTGTGGTCGTACTCGACCCAGTACCGGTTTGGCGGGCGATACCTCAGCACTCCAGCGTTCGTGCACACGATGCGGTCTTCACCAACTTGTCGCAGGCCAGCGCCTATGAGCGCAAGAAACATTGTGGGGCGTAAGGATCCATCCGCGGGTCGGGTGAGCAATGCGATCGCAGACTCACCAACGCGCACATGCTTGGTGGTCTTAGTCAGGACATCGGTGACATCATCGCCCGGGAGCACAAGGGTTGGCGAAAAGAGGAAGTCCACTTGGCGTTGTGCGTCCTCCAGGAAGCGGCTCGCGACATCGTCGTCGTTAGGTGCACCGTCCGCCGCTGCGCCGACGTCTAGATTTTCCGTCTTGCGCTTGGTCGACATCGTGGCCATTCGAAATGACAACTCTTGGCAGGGTGGAGCAGGAGCTTCCCGGCTAAGTACGAAAATGCCTCACTTGGGGTGAGTTCTGCTGGATTAATGATGCTGGCCTCCCTGACGGCACTGGTGCATTATTGGAGCATCCGAACGAGAACTCCAAGGAAACCCACTGCCTGTGCGTTGTAGAATCATGCAGCAGTCAGCAGCGTTGGCTTCATCAAAGCATTAATTTAATCATGGAAAAACTCGAGTCGGGCGTCCAGCAATGGCGCGGCATGTCTAAGTCCTCCTCTTACCAAACCGCTCCCTCTCTGCGCTCGAGTTTCTGAACGTGCCATTACGAGAGCTCACGTTGTTCTGGATATGACAAAGCTGAAATTGCTATTATGCGAAGAAGACGGGGGCGACACGAGCGGATCACCATGCGCCTAGTCTCGGCCTCGTCCGCGACCACGCCCACGCCCACGGCCGCGGCCTCGGCCGCCGGCAGCCGAGACAGTTGCCTTGACCTTCTCACGCGGGGTGTCATCGATCAGCAGCGTGTCGAGGTTCAGCGAGTCCGGCAGGATGTAGTAGCGGATGTTGTTGCCGCGGATGCTCAGCGAGTCGAGCGTCACGGGGTTCTTGCTCTTGACGGTCATCTTGACCGACTTCAAGTGGGTGTTCATGCTAATGTCGACACCTGCAAATAGTTATACAAGCCATCATGTAAGAGTAACTCCACGCCATCTCTTTCAGCGTGAGGATGGAGACGCACCAGTGATCGTGCCGTGGACGATGGTGCCATTCTTCAATTCAATGGTCACCGTCTCGTTCGACAGCTTCATCAAGAACCTGACGATCACAAAGCGCAAACCGGACCAGGTTAGAATAAGAACTTCAGCACCACCTCTATGCGATCATGGCGCCTCATGCGCGACGAGAAGGGGGAAGGAGCCGTACCGGACGAGCTTCATCTTGTTGGTGGTTCCGTGCTTTGCCCCACTGGAGGGGTTGCCCACCCTATTAGAGGCGCTGTGTTCCGAAAGGGGTATGTCTACGTCCATATTTCCCAAACAAGGTTTTATATCTATCAGATCTTGTCCGATGAAGGTATGCTGAATAGATAGTATCAAAACACGATGAACTAATCTCCGCGTGCCTCCACCGCCCACTCAATCCCACGGCCGCGAATCGACCAAGTGAGACGACACCATGGGCCGCGCGCGCAAGACATTCGTCGACGTAGTCCGTCGTGTGAAAGGCCTCTCGCGCAATGGCGGTATGCGCGAGCCGTCGTGGGTGCCGGTTGTGGAGCGCTACCCGCCACCGCCCGTGCCACGCCAGGACCGCGAGCGTCTCCCGATCATCACGTTTCCGCAGGATCGACTGGCGGAGCTGTACATGAAGCGCCAGCCGCAGGGACTCGTGGACGGCGAGACAGCGTACGAGTTTGCCGACGAGCAGCTCACGCTGATTGAGGCCGGTGTCCCGGAGGAAGACGCGTTCAACATGCTCGTTGAGAAGTACACGCAGGTGGACGCCCATCGCTTCTTGGACAAGTTTGCCAAGATGCGGGGCATCAAATTTGCGGATCCAGAGGAGTACGACGATTTGGAGCGCGAGTGGGTCGAGTCCGAGTCGCGAGCAGTCAAGGAGGCCATGCGGCTGGAATTCGAAGAGGCCGAGGAGTTCCGACAGAGTTAGACAGGCAACGCAACGATGGGAATACCTATGGACCAAGCAAGCAAGAGATGCACGATCCAATAGACTCTCCTTGGCTGTATAGCAATTCGTCTGCTGTTGCTGTCGTCTCCACATCGCGTTCATCGAGCGCAGAAGTTGGATGAATAGAGAGCATTACCCCGTAACCCCAGTCTCGCGTCTGACGGCGCGTTGAGCAACACAACATTGAACAGGTCACGTGGGCGAATTCAAGAACGATCGAGAATGACGAACCTTCGAACTGCGATCGGTGCATGCAGCAGTAAAGCAAGGGTAGATTCCAAGATGGCCGAGCAATTCCGTTTTGACACTGCGCGGCTCGATGGGTACCCTAACGAATGCGTTGAGCTATGTGGTAGTGATCATTTGTGCACCTCGCCGCACACTCGTCGAGTACGATAATGCTGGTATCCACCTAGCATAGGCGACCATCAGGTGCCCTTCATAACTCCATATAGACTGATTCACGGCGATCATACCCCATCGGGCCGTGACGAGCGACGCACCATTTCTAAGACATAATCCGCGGTATAGCAGGGGAGATAGTTGGAGGTCTCAGAGGAAATGTGCGATTATTGAGGAGAAGAAAAGAAGCTAAACGAGTAGCGTCGTGAAAAAAGGTTGATGGTGCGCGTGTCCTTCTTGTGATGACGTAGCGTATCTGAGCGTTGAGGGAGGGGGGAGAAACTCGACTACTTGCGGCCTCCCGACGGTTTACCACGTCCTGAACCTTTTCGTGCGCTTTTCTTCTTGGTCTTATCATCGCCCGTCTTCTTGAGCGCTTGGACTTTGTTGAACAGCGGCGAGTGCTTGAGAACCTCGGGCAAAATGATGAGCTTGATTTGGCTGCCGCGTACGTACACAAGTTCGAGTTTGGTCTTTTGGCCGTCACGCTGGGTGAGCACGACGTCACTCAGCTGGCAGTTCATGCTGTCCTCCGTGTCGTTGAGCAGGCCGCGGTAGATCTCGCCGTTCTTGAGTTCGACCGTCACGATGCGGCCTTCACCCTCGTGGAGCAGCGCGATTGGCACGCCGACGCTCTTCGCCGCCATCGCCATGCGTCCGTGGTGTGTTAGCTCGGGTGCTCCAAACGTTGGAAAGGTTGTGAGTAAAGTTTTCAACCAATGGAAGCCCTAACAAAATCTCACGTTTCCGACGAACATACCGAACCCGAAGCGATATTACCGGTATCTCCGCTTCACCCATGTACTAAAATAGCGATTCTGGGGGACAAATTATTATTCACTAACGGATTTCCCCGATTACAGTTCGGTCTTCTATTTAATAGTGCCGGACGAGACCCCCAAAAATCCAAAAAATATTCATATTTTCAGATAGACTTTGTGATAGTGTGGGTTTCGAAGCGGCGACCAACTGCGCGCACT
>JAADVZ010000343.1:0-29956 GCA_023335925.1 Pythium phragmitis
CTGGCGATGGCGAAGCCAGCGAGGGAGGCCATCACGTCGTCATTCACGACGCTGTTGGAGAAGTCGCCAGTCACGACGCTGTTGGAGACGTCGCCAGTCACGACGCTGCTGGAGACTATGTTGCTATGCACACGGAGGAGGAGGCACTCATGGCGCAGTGCGAGTTTTTGTACGACACAGCGAGAACACTTGCCTTGTCGCGCTTGCAAACAGCCCAGGTTCTCTTGAGAGTTGTGGACGACCTCGGTTTAAGTGTGCGCAGGCTGGAGAAAATGCAGGAGGCGATAGGAGCTATACAAGATCTCCACAGATCGCTTAAGGAATCCGTTTCCGAAGGGCGAGTCCCGGCGAACGCGGAGCCAGACGCAAATCCACGAGCGGCAATCGTCTGCCGCAGGTATGGGATATCACAGCGCTGTGACACATCTCGGTTCTCCACCCATAGCTTGTCGGCCTTGTACGAGTCGCACTTGTCTCTCAAGTTGCTGAACGTTTCGAAGTCCCTGATGTTGTCCTGCGAGAACACCCGCAGATTGGATGTCACTCGTTCGGCGTCTCTTGACCCGCCTGATCCCTGACCGTCTTCGATCAAATCCACGATCCCTCCCATACCGGACCGTACTGACCGCGTCGCGGTTGCCAACGTAGTCTTGAGCTTCACCAGAAGACTCTTTTCCACGCGAAAGTTCACTTTGAGATCCTTCGCCCAAAACGTCTTGATAGACGCCACGGAGTTCAAACTGGCGATCCATGGTTCGTTGAAAAGCAGCGGGTACTTTTCACACAGCTCCAGCCTCGACCAACGTCCCGAGTGTGCGTGAGTGCGACGCAGAATTGCTGCAGCTCCACCATACAGTCGGAGTCCTGCACAGTGTAGGTGGATCTCGCTCCCGCCGCCGACGTCTTCTGCGTTTTGGTGACCCCTCTGCTCGCACGAGCAGGAAGTGTGCGAGTCATGATAGCCCGTGCGCTGGAGTCCGCGGCTTCGCCCCTACGCCACTCTACATCGTCAGACGCTTCGTTGGGTGGGTCGTAGTGCGAACCAATCATCTCTGCCATCCATGACGAGTCGAGTTTTGTCGCACGCACAGCAGGTACTGGTGCTTTTTGCTTGGATTTTGTTTGCAGTACGTCCTGAGAAGGGATGCTGCTCACTCGTCGCGGTGGCGGTGCATCCGTTCGGAGTTGATGCTCTGCAACTCGATGCATTGACGAAATGTCATGCGACGCGATCGAGTAATCATGTGCGTCTCTGGCGACCTCTTCAACAACAGGATTCAAGAGAGCTGATATACCACTCGTGGATACCGTCGAGGGGGGGGGTGGACTGGGGGGCAGAAATATCTTTGGAGACGAGTCAGTTGGGAGAGGCTCCTCATAGTCATCGATTCCCTGCAGAACCAATGCCAAATCGTCACTGGAGTCGGGGGTGGCTGGCCTGATGTCGGTCTGGAGAGGCGCCTGCCCAGGTGTTTGATTCACTGTGCCTTGTTCGACATCCGGGTGTAGATTTGGCAGCCCAGCTCCCTGGCGCAAAATCTCAATGTAAGGTTCTTCCGCTGTGTCGAGATCGGTTCGCTAATGATCCGACCGCTGGTTCTTGGATGCTGATGTAGGCCTGCATCTCAGATCGCGTTGAGAGACGTCGGCGTCGAAGAACGCGTTTTCCTCTGACGCAATAACTGCGGCTACAGCCTCGTCGATGTTGCTCGAGTTCTCGACAGCAGTCGCGACCTGAGTGGCTGTCAAGCCGTGGACACCCGGGCCCTCTGGCTCGACTTGTGTTCCAGACTGCAACTTCCACTTGGCCAAGCACTCGGCAACATGTGTGTCCAGCTCAGCAGCGAGTTCGATAAAACGAGGCGTCGACTGTTCCATCAAGTACGATATACCACACCGTCGATCGAGACCTCGACGATATTCCACTTCTCGAGGTTGTTAAACACGACCACAGCGCAGTGTTCGTTGCGCTTGAGACGTCGATATGCGACCCGATGGAACACCGTGGAGCTCGCGGCAAGATCTTACGAAAACATTGGGCTCGATTAACTGGCTGAAAGCGGAGTCGGACAAGAGCAGCGCTGTCCGTAGGGTCTGGAGCTCAGTCGTGCACGCCGCAAGCCGTGGTAACATGGAGAAAGCGTTTCGCATTCTCCACCGACGGTGGATCGCCTCCACGGGAAATGCTGTGTGGCTCAGCACATGGCGGGCAACGTACATCGTGTGCCGGCATGGGAGCGCAGACGTTGTTGAGAAGTCGTACAAGCAGCGACTCACATCTGCGGACACGGTGTACGTGGACGCCTCGGGCCCCGGCCGCGTAACCATGTACTGGTCTCCGTCCTTCCAGCTGATGTACTCGCACCCGCTTTCGTCGTCGTGGAGTCTGTAGCTCTCCCACTGTTTTGCGACCTTGGAACACGTGTACTCGCACACTTCAGCCATTGCAGCACGCAAAAAGCGGTGGACGTCCGAGCGCAGGATCAACGAGTTTTCGTAATTGGAGAAGATGCGATGCTCCCGACGCATCACAGCCGTTTGATAGGCAAACAAGGTTTCCACGCACAAGTCGATGCGCAGTTCTTTTCCAAGGAATTTCTTGATCTGGTTCCACCCGGCCTCGATTCGGTTGGACGTGGTATTCAGAGCTATGAATACAGCGGCACGTTCGCAATTACTCCACATGCGCCGGCACGTGTACCAGCGCTCACGCATGTACTGCAAAAACGAGGGGGAGATGTCTTGGACAAGACGCGCAAGGTCGGACGCCAGCACTTCGAAGATTGCGGTGGTCTTGGTGTAGACCATGGCAGACAGGAGGTCGACCGCTCTCTCGCGCATGTCAACTGACAACTGGTACTTCTTCATGGTCACCACGTAGGCAAACCATTTCTGCACGTGGCATTGGCAGAGTAGAACAGTCGAGTTCACAAAGAGTCGCTCAAGGACCGCCACTCCTTATAGTCTTTGTCACTGACGAACGAGATGACCTTGTCGACAGCTCCTGGATTCATGTCGATAAAGTACTGAAGAAGGGTGGTCATCATCTCTTCAGTTTGCTCGATACACAGAAAATCGCAGACGGAGACACCGCGGCCCGTGGCACTTGTAACCATCAGACTACCTGTAGCATACATTGTATTTCGTTAGCTGCACCGACGCCACGACTAGCCGGATCGTACAGTACTCATACAGATAAAAACCCAAATTGTTGTTGTTGTGCGTCCAATCGAGGATGAGATTGTCTCCGTAGAGGTTGAACATCTCGCGCTGCGCCGCGGACTGCATGACGATGGCGCATACTTGGCCATTTTGGTCATCGACGAGTAGGCATGGGCGCCAACAAACGAAGCATAACGTTAAGGAGCTTGAGGTTGGTGACTGCTGCTTGGCCACCCAATCCGTCGCGGCGGAGGTTTGCCACCTGCTTTGGCGTGATGTTGACGCCGTGATTCGCGCCGATAGTGTCACAAATGTTCCGGGCCGATGCACCGGCTGCAGCATTCCTCCGACGTTTTGAGCAATATCAGGGAACATTAAAAGTGCCGACGTGCCGTACGAATCCAACACTGCCTGAGTACATTGATGATTATGGAACGAGATCTGGAAAACCACGTTGTCAAAACTCCTGTCTCCAAATACGCTATGCAGCTCAAATTTACCTCGTTTCGCGTCACCAACGACCAGTTCCCGGCATCGTCGGGCTCAGCTTTCGCGGTAATTCGAGCTGGACACTCTAGGTAGTACGTGATCTTCGCATGCCGCTTGCCCTTGCCGCGACGTTTCTTCACCACCCCGTGCCGGCAGCGGCGTGTGATCTCAGTATGGCCGAGGTGCGCTGGAATTACACCTTTCTCGTACTCCTCCCCTTCAACTGGCAGGCCTTTCGCACGAAGCTCTCTCTCTCTTTTCCTGCACAGTACCACGTCCATATTAGAAAACTGCACAATAGAAAGTAAAAGGATCTTGGCTTACGCGTTCGCGGCACTGACAGTCGCCGAGTTTCGTGACTGGTAGAGTGAGAGCGTATGATGCTCGTATTCCCCCCACTCTTCCATAAACGCGTCCGACGAAGCAAAACGGCGCCCCTCCGCAAATGGCTGGACGGCCGTGATCGTCAGTTCACGACGGGCAAGTGCGTCGGAAACTTCTTCTGGAAGAGAGTTTCTCCGCGATCTGTTGCGGAGGCGACTTAGAGCCTCAGAAATGTCCTCAGAACTCGGGCCACGTGGATGTGGTCCACGCCATCGCGGTTCACTGCACCAGTCGCATTTTCGAGCTGCAAAAATCCCTGTCCCACCAATCTCTCCGAGCCAGTGCCTGTACCTGCAGTTCCTCGAACGTTCAAAATCGGGAATGAAGCACTGCCTGTCTGACCGGAATTTTTCAGCATACTTTTCTTCCTTCTCTTCGTATTTTACTTCCTCGTATTTTTCACCTTTTAAAACTTCTCTCCTCGTCTTTCTTTGTTCACAGAGTGTACTTTCTGTGTGCGGCTTACGGGGCCTTGAGCCACCGTCCTGTGTGACACAGGGAGTTCCGCTGTGAGGTGTCCAGTGCAGTCACATCGCATTGAGGCTGATCAGATACAGTAGGTGCCGCTGGGTGAACTCACCACCCAATTTATCCTTTGACGTTGCAATCATGCTCAAAATTCTTCAACACCAGATTGGTGCGTGCAACCCAAAGCGCTGTGTCAGTCGATGGCACATAGACAGAGCAGACACAACAGAGAGCGACTGGAGGTTGCAGAGGGTGTCGGGTCTGCACCAACTTGAAGTGGGTGCAAACCTGACACCCTCTCCAAAATCTACATTTCACTCGAGCCAGGTTGAAGTGACCCCACAGTTGTGTCTTCGATGAACATGAAATCAAAGAACTGGCGTTGCTGCGTGGTACTGACTCGAGGCAATCTTCGCTGGCAGTACTTGTTCGCTGCCAGATGACCTGAGGCACAAAGCTGATATTAGTTCGCGCCGTGTGTTCTCTACTAACCACGGTGTAGACCTTGAAGGTATCTACTAGAAATCATTCTCCAGTCAACCACCCCGTCCACATCGAAGGAATGGAAACACGACACACAACCATCGTCAGACTAAGTCGGATGGTAAAACCTACATGGGGGAGTTTCTTGATTCCGAGGCAAAAGCATGAGGCAGAACTCTTGAGCCGCAGTGTCTAGCACACCGCGACGGTTGAAATACTTCATGTGTACAAGGCTAATATATCGGCGACTCTGGATTGGTTCAATATCAAACCAAAGTGAGGTGATTGGCAAATCAGTTGATGTGCATCCGGATATGGACTCTCCAGCATCCGGATATAAACGCCAAACCGCTCGGCAAGCAACATGGGGAAACCTGCAACGGCGTCGCCCACTGTGCGCGTGGAACTGGAGCGAGAGTCGCTGCAGCCAGGCGGAGTGCTCAATGGAACGGTTTACTTGAGTCTGCCGCACCCTGTCAAGGCCGCGAGTACGTGGAGATGCACAAAGGTATCTAAAGAATGCATGTGCCTATTATAGTGCAAATGATCCCTCCATCGTTGTGGACTAGCGCTCAAGGTGCGCGTGCTCGGCCACCAGGGAGTCAACTGGCTGCTCATCGTGGGCAGTCGCACAGTCGCACGCACCAACAACTTCGAGCACCTCACAGATGAGGTTTGTCGCTGCTGCAAAGGTCTCTCTCAGCTTGCTCTGACTATTGTGTGTAGATTCTTCTGGCCAATGAGGCCGGATTCGCCGGCGGCGATGTAGTCTACCCATTCTCCTTCGTGCTGCCAGATGACCTGCAGCACAACTTCATTTTCGCCTCGCGCCGTGTCCAAGACTCGCAGGGTGTACGCGTGACTGTCCACTACGAAGTCGAGGCGACCCTCACTGTGGCACAGTCCACCGTCCAAGCCAAGGTATTATTCCGCGTCGACCCTCTACCCATCGCCGTGCCATTTGGACGTCGGGTTGACGCCACACGAGAAGAGGCTATCAAGTTGTTGGGGCTGTTTAGTCGTGGCACGTGTAGTGTCACGCTGAGTGTCGCGATGGACGTGCTCGATCCGTCGTCAATCATCGAGGCTCGCGTGGTGCTCGAACTTCAGACTACCCAGGCACCCAAGTATATTTCGCTCGTATTGTACGAGATAGCAGCGGTGGATCGCCATGAGCAAAGTCAACCGGGCAAGACAATCGGCACGCGACAAGTATGTTGCAGGCGACTAGACAAAGCCACGATCAATTTGCCACCGCACGGCACGGCTGGTTCGACCGAGCTCGCGATCCAGTTGCCGCTTTCCCCAAATGAGATTTCTGGCTTGGATCCGCTCAACCCGACCATGACGTCATTTTTCGTGGACATCAGCTACCGTGTCAAAATCGAAGTCAAGTTTCCTATGGTGCCTCGCATCACTGTGGGCGTGCCCGTCACGGTGGTTCGGAAATTGGTCGCTCCACAGGAACTGGAGGTTGAGAGCGTTCTGTGAGTAGGCACCTTCGGCGGCAACGTCGGTAGCAGTGTCGAAACGTAACTCATCGCTCACCGAGGGAATCCCAGTATGGGACGTTGACGAACGGTGTCGGCTACTGCGGCGCGTGGAAATTGATCGGGAGTGTTAGTGCATCTACAGTCTATCTACAACAGCGTGTGTCGTCTACAAGGTGAGGGTTAGGACGCTTTATGAACATCAAAGAACTCGACTGTTGATGGTGGGGAACTCTGTCGGGGATCTCGAATGTCCGCGCGAACTTGAAGTTCCAGCATGGATACAGGTACCGTCACACAGGCTGATCCATGCATGACCGGTACGTGGGCTGATGTATGCATGGCCCATGTATCCATCCAGCCGATGTATCCATTGTGGAGCGACGCACCGAAGACAGCACCTCCAGTAGAAGAGCAGAGAAGGACCCAGGACTCACTACCTTCAGTGGAAGCCCGTGTAGAACTCGCCTCGACTCCACGAGCGTGCCACCGTTCTCGCGTTCGAGAACGAAAGCCAACCGTGCAAGAATCGAACGACCATCGATTGAGCCTTTTTGGTCTGGGCTTGTGACTTGGTGTTTGCTCCGTTTTTGCGGCCAGCGATCACCAGTTGACGTTGAAGTTGCACTAATATTCGTGCTCCAGGCAGTTCACAGTACCGGTACGACGAACTGCTGCCGATAAATCGATGGAAGCAAGAGGCGGAACCAAGTTGGGAGATGGAGTGGTGTCATTTCTGGTTTTCGCACCGGTACCAGCGCATGAGTGTGAGTTACAGCTACCGTAATGGAATGTCCGCCTCTAAAGCGCGGTTATTGTACCGTTACAATACTTGAAGAAAGCGACACGTTCAAACCACGCCCGAGACGACGCCAGCCTTGAGTACCTTCGCACCCTGCCGGCTCTTGAGCCAGCACGTACCGTTGTTATATGTGGACCACGACCACGCCTTGCAGCCATCGTAGCCACGGCACTTGTTGCAGCACTCTTCCGCATCTTTCCCCGGCACGTTGGCAATGTCGTTGTTCACGTAGTCAACATCAGTCTCGACCACACAGTACGGTGGGCTAGGGTCTGGGTATAACTGGGAGAAGAACACGCCGGGCTTTGCAGTAAAGTTGCCCGAGCGGCTTTTGAGCCAGCACGTTCCGCCATTGTAATTGGACCACGAGAACGTGCGGCAGCCCAGTGTGGCTTGGCAGATACCGCAGCACTCTTCGACCCGAGAACCCGGCTTATTGGCGATGTCGTTGCCAACAGAGTCGCCTTCAAACGGGAAAGAGCAGCCAGGGTGGACTTCTGGGTACACGCGCGCTGACTTGACACCGGGCTTGCTGACGATACCTGTAACGTCACTCTTGAGCCAGCAAGAGCCGCCCTTGTAGTCCGACCACGTGTAGGCGCGGCATCCCAAGTAATTCTTGCACAAGTCACAGCAGCCATAGGCGGTTTCACTGTTGACGCGCGCTAGGTCGTTACCAACAAAGTCAATATTATCGCCACTATCGCACGTCGGCCTTGCCCACGGGAACATCAGTGCTGACTTGGCGTTCACTTTTGGAACGTACTTGCCGCGCGCCCACTTGAGCCAACACGTACCGCCATTGTAGTCGGTCCAAGACCACGCGCCACAGTCAGCGACGGACGCACAGAGGGAACAACACTGCATGTAGTGGCCCGGGACGTTCGCAATGTCGTTACCGACGTAGTCGAAGCCGTTCTCTATATCACACATCGGCTCTCGCGCGCTCAAGGCGGTCATGTAGCTGGCGGCGTCGAGACGACGCACCGTCATGCCTAACGCACTGGACGACAGTGTGGCGGCGAAGAGCATGGCCACAAAGGTCGAGATACGAGCCATGTCTTCAGTGGCTTGGCTGCGTGGAGTTGGGCGGCTCTTACTGGAATCACAAACAATGTTTGGCTTGTGGGGTAAGTTGAGAAAGTTGGAATGAGCTCGCACCGAGTAACTAGGTGCGAGCTCGTTCCAAATTTCTCAACTTACGGTACTCGGTCCGAGTACCGTCGCCGTAGTGGGCGCTCGCGTTTCACAATAGAACCCCTTCTCTCCTTGGTGACGCTTCCATACGCAGAAAAACGCTGCACAACGGGGATGAGAACGTGGGTGCGTGTAATGACGACACCCACCCACTGTAGCCAAAAGCAGGCCGTGTGCTAATTAACTGTCGATACCGAATATGAAAGCATAAGTTCCCTTCTTTGGTCCTCTCGTTTGGGTGTATGCTCTCTCTATGCGACCCACGACTGGCTCAAGACGTTGATGTTGCACCGCCTCTCACTGCACCACAAGTTTGGGTGACGAGGATACTCGATGATGACACTACGGGGCCAGTATATCGATGCTACTGAACAATATTAGTGCGCACGACTGAAGATGTTGAAGTTGAACATTTACGGCTCGGTGACCACAATTATTGGGTGGCGTTTGATGAACCGCTTTCATACGTATTAGCGTATAGATTGTGCGGCGGCTGGTGGAGGAAACAAGGAAGGAAGCAACGTGCCCGGCATACCAAGTACCAGTACGGTCTTGGCGCGGACCGTTGGTGCAAGAACTCCTCATCTACGCAGTTCACCTCTCTTTGTTTTGTCGCAGCTGTGGTGGTCTCCAGCTGGGGGTCCCACGTCACTACCGTACTACTACGTAGTAGTATTGCTACCTACTAGTAGTACCGTTATCGTAGAACCGCAATTAAGGCGCAGCTTTACCCTGATTTTGGCACTTCTTTGTTGATTCGTCATTCGCAATCCGTGCGACTCTTGCCCCAAGGTGTGGACAATGCACTAGACCTCGCCCGAGCTGACGCCGAGGGTCTGGGCTGTGGCACCTTTTTGGTTCTTGAGCCAGCATGTACCGCCATTATAGTTGGACCACGACCAGGCCTTGCATCCATTGTAGCTGCGGCACTTGGAGCAGCACTCGCTCGCGACTTTGCCCGGCACGTTGGCAAGATCGTTGCCGACATAATCGACGTCAGTCTGCAGCGTGCACTGCGGTGGGTCTGGGTTTGGGTACACCTGCGACGAGACCACACCGTCCTTAACTCTGCCGTTGCCTGATTGGCTCTTGAGCCAGCACGTGCCTCCCTGGTAGTTGGACCATGAGTACGCGCGGCAGCCTGGGGTGGCCTGGCAAATGCCGCAGCAGCCACCGTACGAGGAGCTGGGTTTGTTGGCAATGTTGTTGCCCTCAAAGTCGACATTGACTGACACCGTGAGGCAGCTCTCATTGATGTCGGGGTACGCCAATGCCGACTTGGCACCCGGTTTGCTCACGATCTGCGTGACCTTGCTCTTTAGCCAGCACGAGCCTCCCTGATGGTTTGTCCAAGTGTACGCACGACAACCCGACGTCTTTTGGCACACATCACAGCACGCATCGACTATGGCGCCGTCGACGCGTGTGAGGTCGTTACCGACGTAGTCGACACCGTCAATGACCGTGCACGTCGGATGGAAACCGCGGAAATAGAACGCCGACTTGACGTTGGCGTTCACAACGATCTCGCCGCGTGCCGCCTTGAGCCAGCACGTGCCGCCATTCTGGTTGGTCCACGACCACGCGGCGCAGCCTGGAGCTGCAAAGCACTTGTCACAGCATTGGTCGTAGTTGCCCGGGACGTTCGTGAGGTCGTTGCCAACGTAGTCGAAGCCGTGCTCGACGAAGCAATAAGGAAACCGCGGCTCCCTCGAGATGGCCTGGAAGTTGGCGACGTCGAGGCGACGGTGCGACGAACCGAAAGCGTTCGGAAGCAGGGCGACTGCGACGAGTGTCGTGGTGAAGGCCGAGATGTCAAACATGATTAGAGTTGCTGGGTCAGCAGATGGAGGAGTACGTTTTGCGCAGTAAGCTGAAAGACTGAGAATGAGACTTTGAGGCGATGGTGAATCCAGAGATCATCAGCAAAACAATCCCCATGCAACCGCAGGACAGAAGATCCTCAACTTTGGGTGGGTGGTGATGAAGCTGCCGTCGAAGGGGTCGGTAGCAATACAGGGTGACACCATACTGCCTCGTTTCTTACTACACATATTAGGACAACATCACAGAGTCACTCGAGACCGATGGCTGCCATGATAATAGTCCTTGCGATACAAATGCTTAGCTGGAAAAGTGGAAGGATGCACTCGTGTGCGCACCCAGCTTGAACTCCGAACTATTCGCCTCCAAGTTAGTAGCGAGATGTTGGACTCCAACGTCTCACTTAAAGATTCTAGACCAGCCGAGTGCGGTACCGGTACTCTACCCATAGTACAATTCCAAACCTTCCAGCCGAGACTACAGCACAAAGCCATGGTTTTGATATGTTTGCCATTCAAGTTGTCATGCACGGAGCTCTTTACTCCCGTCTATGTGACCAGTACTGGATCACAGTGATGTTGCAGTTTTCTTATGTTGAAGCTGAAGTCTAATGATGTTGAAGTTGGCAATGCAGCTTTGGGTTACCCCTCGTGTGCACCACAAACTTTGGGTCACACTCCTGCTGATCTGTTTTCACACGGCAAGTTCGTGCAATTGGAAGCCTTGAAACTCAAGAACTCAAGACGTACTGGTACCTGTGGAGCTGAAGATCGATGTCTTCTCGCTCACCAGCCGCTCTGTTTGCTGCATCCATAAAGAGCTTAAAGGAGCCGTGAGTATGTACCGGTAGTCGTGAAGACCCCAATAACAGAGACATGTCTCCATTCTTTTTCTGTGGTATACGGTGCTAGTTATGGCGCACGACATTGCAGTTTGCACCTACTAGTAGTACTTCATTCGGTCGCTCTGTTGAGCTGCGCCCAGTTTAGAAAGGCACCAAGACATGAGCCTGTTCTGTCTGGTGCAGAGCTGCTTCGGAGATAGTACATAGAAGCTCGCAGCCAATGTCTCTCCAGCACATTTGGCTGTGAAGGTTCACGTCAGTGACTGAAGTTCATCGCTCTTGTGTTGCCCAAGAGCACGCCAGTGGATCAATGATGTCAGTGACAACTGGACCGAAGCTCGGTGAACGCGGCTGTCGCGTGTCTCCGAAGCGCCATTGCTGGGCTCGTCCAACCCACTGAAATCAATCATACGCCTGCGTCACGCCCAATGCTATCTATCAATTTCATAGACTCCCGCAAACGATCCTCGACCTGTCGACGGTACTCAAAGATGTATCCAAACGCCAAGTTGAAGTTTCGATGGACTATTCCTACCATACCGGTACTACCGGTATGTGTTATCGGTACAGTACCTGAGTTATCGGTACAGTACCTGAGTTATCGGTACTGTACCTCTCATGAAAATTTCAATTTCTGGGTACGAGACCGTGTGACACGAAATGGAGATGCCGCGCCGCGTTTCCTCGATGCACATCGCGACTAGACCAGTTCGCTGAATACGCCAAACGCCAAAATTCTCAACGAATATCAACATGGGGAAGACGTCGACGGCGCCGGCCATGCGCGTGGAACTGGAGCGGGAGATCCTGCAGCCGGGAGAGGCGCTCAATGGAACAGTCTATCTCAGCTTGCCCCAATCCACCGAAGTTATCTGTATGTTGAGAAGTGCCCTAGTATCAAAACACTGTACATACCCACGTCTAATGGATGTCTCTTTGTTCCGAATGACTAGCACTCATGGTGCGCGTGCTCGGCCAACAAAAACTCCACTGGGACATGGAATTTGGCAGCAGCGCAGGTGGTGGGGACAACAACTTTGAGCACCTGAATGAGGAGGTTCGTGTACACGGTTCATCTCTGTGCTTTTCGTCTCGCCATGCTCTGACTGACTGGTGCTTGCAGGTTATTCTGGCCGAAGAGACCGTCTTTGCGGACGGCGATTTGGTCTTCCCCTTCGCGTGTCAGCTCCCAGACGACCTGCAGCACACTATTTCATACGTGTCGCGTCGAACCCGAGACATGCAAGGCATTCGTATGAGTGTGCAGTACCACGTCGAGGCGATCTTAACTACTGCACAGTCGAACGTCACAGCAAGCACGTTATTCCGCGTCGATCCTGTGCCCACAGCAGTTCCTTTTGGGCGTCGAGTCCAGGCCGCCAAGGAAGAAACCATCACGTTCATGGGCCTGGTTAACCGCGGGAACTGTGGCGTCGCACTGAGTGTCGACATGGATGTGCTCGACTCATCGTCGGTCATCGAGGCGCGCGTGGCGCTCGACCTCAAGACCTCCCAAGCACTGAAGTCTGTCACGCTGGTACTGTACCAGAAAGCAGTCGTGGATCGCCACCATCGACTATACCCTGCCAAGCTCATTGTCAATCGGCAAGTGTGTAGCAAGCGACTGGACAAGGCCGCAATCAATCTGCCATCAAATGGATCGGCTGGCTCGACCGAGCTCACGATCCAGTTGCCGTTGTCACCGAACAAACTTGGCGGCTCGGATCCGCTCAGCCCGACCATGACGTCGTTTTTCGTGGACATCAGCTACCGCGTCGAAGTCGAGGTCAAGTTCCCGATGGTGCCTCGCATCATTGTGGGCGTGCCCGTCACGGTGGTTCGGATATTGGTCGCCCCGCAGGAGCTGGAAGTGGCAAGCGTTCCGTAACAAGGTGGCTCGAGCTGATTCCCACGCTGTGGAGATTCAGGGCGCCCTACTCGTCGTCAGTGGCTATGAACAGATCGAATCATTTGCCAACAGTCACAAGATCGAGATTCCGTCAGGATAGACAAGGTCAATGAGGGCTAACACAAAGCGTGGAGTCTGAGCAATCAGTCAGTCATATGAATTTCGTTTGGGAGCAATTCCACTCCCGGCTTCAACCTCACAGTTGAAGTTCCTGCCTGGTCACTCAGCGGCCGTGGTCACTATTCTGACAACCATCCGGATAATGTTCATCTCTTGTGGACAGACATCCGGATAATATGTGTCCATGTTCAAAGACGTCAAGAGAGAAGGGAAGCCAACATGGGGAAGTCGCACACGGCGTCGGCCTCTGTGCACGTGGAGCTGGAGCGCGGGACGCTGCAGCCAGGCGACGTGCTCCATGGGACGGTCTATCTGAGTCTGCCGCAGTCTATTGAGGCCGCCAGTACGTGGACATACGCTAGAGCCCAAACAAACCAAGCGCGTAACGGGTTTTGTTCTTTCGACTAGCGCTCAAGGTGCGAGTGCTCGGGCGCCAGGGACTCAACTGGCTTGTGGCCACGGGCAACGGTATGGTCGCGCGCGCGAATAGAGTAGACCATCTCACAGAAGAGGTTCGTCTCTTTTGAGCCTTTGGTCTGTCTATCTCTACACATCCTCTGACTATTCCGTGGTAGATCGTTCTTGCCGAAGACGCGGTCTTCGCTGACGGCGATTCGCTCTACCCGTTTTCGCTTGAGCTGCCGTACGATCTACAGCACAACTTCGTCTTCTTCTCGCGTAGTGTGCAAGATCTGCAGGCCGTGCGCGTGAGCGTGCAGTACGAAGTCGAGGCGATATTCAATGTCCCGCGTGTGCGTGGATCCGATGTCGACGCCAGGACATCCTTTCGCATCGACCCGTTGCCTATGGCTGTACCGTTTGGGCGTCGCGTCGAGATCACCAAGGAAGAGGGCATCAAGTTTATGGGCCTTTTCAATCGCGGTACATGTAGTGTCGCACTAAGTATCGACACGGACGTGCTCGACTCGTCGTCAACCATTGAGGCGCGCGTGACGCTCGATCTTCAAACACCGCTCGCGCTCAAGTTCATCTCGCTCGTGCTGTACGAGAAAGCAGGAGTCGATCGACACAATCAAATCTTCCCGGGCAAGACCATTGGCACTCGCCAAGTGTGCTGCAGGCGACTGGACAGGGCCGCGGTCAGTCTGGCATCCAATGGAGCGACCGGTTCGACCGAGCTCACCATCCAGTTGCCGCTTTCGCCAAATGAAATCTCCGACTCGTATCCGCTCAACCCGACCATGACGTCATTTTTCGTGGACATTAGTTACCGCGTCGACCTTGAAATCAAGTTTCCGATGGTGCCTCGCATCACAGTCGGGGTGCCCGTCACGGTGATTCGGAAACTGGTCGCTCCGCAGGAGCTGGAAGTGGCAAGCGTGGCATAAAACCGTTAAATTCAATGAGTTTTTCTTACCTGCGTTTGGCTCTTGATTGCGATTGCTTAACGCCTTCCGAGTTTTTACAATTGTTGCGGCAGGTGTCTGGTCTCAAGGGGCAAAAGCGTGACTGGCAAGTGGACCACGATGGGCCGACAGCTCTTGACCTCGCACGTGACCACGACTTCGTAGACGACGCAAAAGTGGTGAAATCCCAGGGTCGGCTTGAGCGGACCGACTTCCGCGAGCATCGTGGGCGGCACGGTCAGCTGTAAAGCTGGCATCGCGATGGCATCGAAGTCGACCCGGCTTTGGCGAATAACTGTGAGTCGCTTGGACTCGGAATGCACCAGCAGCGGCAGCGATGGGTTGGGCACGATCCGTCGCCACAACGCCATCGAGACTGCCTGCAGCCGCTCACGCTCGTTCAGTTGGATGTCGACGTTTGCAGTGATAATAGAGTCAACCGTGAAAACGTCCGTATCAAGTTGCACGTGCACTCGGCACGAGCTCTTCTTCAGCAAGTACCCATGATGGAAACTTCGAGCCATCGACTTTTCAACTGGTTGCCCGAGGCGCCGCGCAAGTGGGAGTGCTGTGATGGTGAACGGCGCGCTGTGCGTCACGTCAGCTCCCCTGTCGTCGGTGACGTGGAGAGCACACACGACATCGTAGACCATCGTGAGCTTCGTTTCCACGGATCTACGCGAACCGAATTCGATCTGCGTCGTTGCTGAGAGATCCGTTGGTAGCTCGATAGAAAATGGGAGATCCATCCCGTCCGTGGTCAGAGAGACACGCCGCCGATCAACCTGAAGAGAAACTCGTCTGTCAGGTGAGACCAAAGCAAACAATGTATTGAAATCAAAACGCACCGCGTGGAACCATATTAATTGCTCACCCGTCTGCGTCTCGTTCTCTGTGTTGTTCGAGACCTCGACGCATTCACGACCGCGCAGATCCACGGTGACCACTGAGAAAAATGGACAACACGACCGTCACAGCCATGACCAGTTTTAACGGCAGGCAGCGCGTATCACGTACCAGCATCAGTGACCGGTCTGTTCACCTCTAGAAGTATCACACCAGCGATGGTGTCACCTGGCACGTAACTGTCGCGCTCCAGCACGACGCTGAGCGCGGCGCACTCGGACCGCGGCCGTCCGCGCCAGCTCATTCTGGGTGAATGGGTGAATGGAGAGTCCGAAGCTTTTCAGATGCAAGGGTCCTCTAATCGAATCCTAATACAGTATTTACAGTATTTGCTAATCGACCAGTACGAACTGAGCTTGTCGCTGTCACAGCCTGTGACAGCGACAAGCTCAGTTCGTACTGGTCGATTAGCTGATGTGAGTTACAGTGGCTGTGTGCCTAAAACAACAAGGACCAGCACGGGAGTGATGGTCGCCCAAACTGAGATGCACTTTTCTGTACCCCTCTCAATCACGAAAATGCTCAAGAACCCAAACCTTGGATCCCCAAGAGAACGAAACAATCGAATAGTTTCGCAACCGGTACACAGAATACGGTATGGCTTTGATTGTGTACACCAGAGAGCAAGAAATTCTTCTATCTGGACTCTGGTCGAATGCACTGGATTTTTGCAGTGCTTCCATTTCGCAGATCGTGAGACCCTACTCACTCGCCAGTACAGTACGCTGTAGACCCCACCATTATCCAAAGCATGCCATCTACTAACTTCACTGTTCACGGTCACCTTGCACCGACTGTTAGTTGTTCGCGAACTGTCACCTATCATGCATGTGTGAACTTGGTCGAACCAAACCCCTTCACCTCTAATTTCTGCCCACGTAAATGTGGATTGGGGCTGTCCACTTTCGTTGTCCATAGTCCACTTAACGTTAGAAGAATTATTTCCTCCACACCAGAAGCGGCACGGAATGGGTGCAGTGTCCAACGCATCATACCGTAGTGATGCGTTGGACACTGCGTATCATCGTTGAAGACAGAAATTGACTCCGCTCATTCGATAAAACACCGTCCTCTCCACAAGCGCGACCCTCATGGCTCCGTCAGAGCAACTTCCGGCTGTCGGTGAGCTCCATCTTGAGCTCCATGCTACAAGTTTTTTTGCTGGTAACGAACTCAGCGGGACGATCCGACTGAGCCTCGACCAGGCCGTTCAAGACGCGCGTAAGCAGGTTTTCGCTGGTTCGTGTTGACGTTATTGTGGGTCAAACTAATCAACCGTTTCAAGTAATCACTGTCCAGATCAATGGCATTCAACGCCTCCACTGGATGTACATTGCGCGTGGAGAATTCACGCCGAGCAAGCACGACCAGTGGGTCAAGCATTTGGTGACGGAGTTCCACGTGGGTGATCTCAACGGCTCAATCGCCACCGGGACTCACGAACTGCCGTTCACGTTCAAGCTTCCAGACGACCTGGTCGCCAACGCTACGCTCGCGAATGTCATCCGAAAGCAAGTCGACGACTACCGGAACGTCCGTGTCGAAGTGGAGTACAACGTCGTCGCTAAACTCGAAGCCGCTGGGCTGTCGAACAAAAGCCTTTGCCAAAAGCAGGCTTTTACGATCTCCCCACTGCCGACAGCGGTGCCGGTCGGATGCCCCGTCAGAGCTGAGACGACAGAGCAGGTCAAGTCTCTAGGCTTTGGCAAGGGCGGACCTTGCACCCTTCGCATGGAGCTTGCGAAAGACGTCGCTGACCTTCGCGGTGGCGTCATCTCTGTCGACGTCGAGATCGAACTGCCGCCCAAACGCAACCCCCACCAGATCAAGGTCATTTTGTACGAAGATGTCTTCGTGGACCGCGGCAGTCAAGTCAAGAACGGTACTCGCCACGTGCCTCGTGACATTTGCTCTAAAGCCTTCAAACCCAAGCATCTCGCCGCGGTGGGAGGTGCGTCCGGAACGACACTTCGTGGCGCGCTGCAGCTGACAATCGCAGATCCAGATGAAGAATGGTTCGGCGCGATCACACCATCGGTTGCCTCGCACTTCCTCCAGATCCGCCACCGCATCGGTGTCGAGTGCGTATTCTTATTGGGGACCACCGTAAAAGCCTCGACCGCTATCACTCTCGTGGATCACACGCGCACATAGGCGGCGCCGTTCAATAGTATTGAATCAATACATTATCTGATTGCACTGAGAACCGCAGATCTGTCTGTTGTCTTTGGTGGATACCCGTGGCCTCATCCATCGGCATGAGCGAGTTGAGTTCAGTTGGGTACAATTGGGTACATGGCTACAGCTTCTGGACCAGAACATGTATCCATGTACCCAATTTACGCTAAGCTCACCTGATTGTTTGTTGTGCTGTGTACCGATATACCGTAAACAACATTCAACAGGCCTGGTCTTTTCCCTATGTTTCCGCTCACTTCCGCTTAAGCACGATGGAGAACAGGTGGCCGCAGCGCCATGCGGACGCCGATGCCGAGCTCTTCGTGACGCTCGACAAACCGGCGTATAACGATGGCGATGCCATGGCTGTGGACGTGCGACTGGTCGTGCTGCGTCCGCTGACGATCTACAGTACGCTCAATAGACCAGCACTTGTGGAAGGAAACCTTTGTGACTGATCCCTTGTGGCATTGCGTCAACTACAGCTCTGCTTGTGTTGCTGCATGCCGAAGAAGTCCTCGAATGGCGCGGCTTCTCGAGCGTTTCCGATACGCAGGACACTAGACTGGTGGAAGAGCAGGTACAGTACTGTAGATGCACCCCAACGCAATCTTCGTATTTGATCGCAAGTGATTCGTCACATGGACATTTGTACTGTAATAGATGAACGTACTACCAACGGCCGCCGACGAAGGCCGCGAGCTTGCACCAGGCGAGTACCATTTCCACGCTACGGTCATAGTTCCGGTCGGGATCCCGCGGTTTCGATACGAGCGCGACAACTGTACGGCGACGATCAAGACGTTTGTCAAGTGTATCTTATGGACAACCGACAACCCAAAGAGGTCCAAGCTGTCGACGGGCCACTTCTTTGATTTGGTCCCGTCCAACAATCTTGCACCGCCTGTGCCAGAGTCAAACTTCGAGGCGACTGGGGAGTGCGACGTACGATTGCTAGGTCTGCTATCCGCTGGACGCTGTGAAGTCGGGATACACCTGGGTCGACCGGGGTTTAACGTCGATGGTGACACGGTCGCGCAGATCACTATCCACAGCACCCAGCCAAAGACCAAGATCAAGCGTATCTCGTTGTCCCTAGTCGAGGAGGCACAAATTGTGCGGAAGAAGAAGACGATAGTAACGGTTATCGGCTCGTGGGACGTACCGCTCGATGACAATAGCGAGTTGGCTGCCGGTGCTGGTAGGACTGCAAACGACTCGACCTTGACGTCTGTGGTGACTCTACGCGTGGATCCCACCAGGGTTCACGAGAGTGTTCACCTCCGCCTGCTCATCATCACCCACCGCTTGCGCGTGGAGATTGCCTACCACGGTGGCGCTAGCGGTACCATCGAATATCCGCCAATTTCACTTCTTCGAGACTGACTTCACAAAACGGTTTGGTCGCATGAGCGTTTCCATAAGTGCCTAGCGAATACACTCGGCAGCATGCAGCGCCCTATTTAATCTTGCCAGTATAACAATAGGTTGTAAACGAACACATTCTTCGAGGGAGAGCGGACCGTGGAGCGCGACATGGGAGACTCCATAGCGTGCTTGAATCCAAACTCCGATATGAGCGCAAAGAAACATTTCGCTGGAACTGTGGAGTGCGCTTGAGTCTGAAGGGGATTGCATTTCTGAGAGCTATGCCGCTGTAGTTGTCCGGAGTCCTGCATCGCTCGACTTCCACACTACCGGCGGCATGATGCTAATTCATCCCAGCGACCGCGCCAACGAGACCCTTGGCTGCCGCGAACGCCATTTCGGCAAGCGGCGGGCCGACATTGCCCGGTACATGGGCTGCCTCACGTACGATTGTGACTGGCGCGTCGATTGTGACCTGACCCGCCATGGTGAATGTGCACTCGACCGCGAGTCGGTATCGCACGGTGAGGAAGTGGGCTGTCATGGTCGGGTTCAACGGCTTGTCCTTTGAGATCTCATTGGGTGTGATGGGAAGCTCCAATAGAAACGCCTTTTCGCTACCGAGGTCGCTCGCATTAAAGCGCCGCTTGCTGACCACGCGCGATCCGCCCTTCAGACTTGTGAATAAGTAGGGGTTACGGCGGTCCACGACGGCGTCCTCGTACAGTACCAACACGAGATACTTTAATTTGCTGGAGCTCTCCAGTGTCAAACCGACGCGCGCCTGGATTGTGGACGACGGCACAAAGACGTCGGTCGCGACATCCAGTGTGATCGCGCACGATCCTCGCTTGAAGATCGAGAGCAACGCAATATCGACCTCGTGGCTCCTGGAAATGGCACGTGGCTGTGGTGCGTCCTGTGGAGGCGCGTCGACCGTGAAAACCGCCTGGCCCTTGAGATCTGAAGCACCGAACCCTTGGATGTCCAGCACGGCATCGACCTTGTACTCGGTGTCCACACAGACATTGTCGAGATCCTGGACGCGCCTGACCGCATACGAAAAGCTCGGCTGGGCGTCCGCTGGCAGTTGACATTCGAAGCGGTACTGTGTCTCTCCGACCGCAAACGGCGTGTTCTCGCCCACTAGGACGATCTACAGAGACCCACAGCCCCGCATCAGCGGATTCGACCATATAAAGCTCCCCAGCAACGACCTCTCACCTCTTCTTTTGCGTGGTCTTGGATCTTGCAGTGGTACACAGTTGACGCCGCGATCTTGCGTTTCCACATCATGATCTCCTGCCCGTACACGAGCACTTTCAAGCCTGGTCATCATACAAGTTGGCCCGTCAGCCTTTTCGGGCATACAAATCTCCGCTGGCAACTTGCAACGCACTGGCAGCCTTGATCTCCTTGTCAATGCTGAGGAAAACCGAGCCCCGGACGCTCTCGCCTGGATAGTGCACGGCGCGTTCCAGCTCCACGCGCACAGTGCCGCGCTTGACAAAGATACCCATTTTGGACGGTTGCGCTTGGAGGAGAATCGAAGACTGAGGAAGGAGGTTCCCAGTCTCCTGAAGAAGAATGCGCGAAGTTCCCGCCCTTGAAAGACCACTGCGCGAGTTCTCACCCATTCATCCATGGGTTCGTGCCTCTTGAAGACGCCTTGCACGCGTAGAGATGCCGCATTCGCCACGCTGGCTGCCCGCGGAGAAAAAGGAAGGGACCAAAGCGCCGATATTAGTGTGCACCACGCTATTAAACGCTTCAGTGTTCGATTTTTCGTCTTATAGCCAATCATAAGCGTTGCTGTGAAATGCACTCCGGAATGATGGTCTCCAGTAGATGGCTACATCCCCAGAAATCTCTCTCTCTCTCTCTCTTCGTGTGGGCCACGCTATAGCCTGGCTATGGAAAGGAGAAATGGTCCCCATCATCATCATTCTTCCACGAAGGCCGAACCAGCATGCTGCGGGCACTCGATGGAACGCGCTGGGCGCTGCGCCACGGGCTCCACTTCCTCGAGCGCCGCGATGTCGCGCGACTGATCGTGGCCGTGCTCGAGTCTGGCGCCGTGTCGCTCGCCGCCTGGTTGCAGCTGGGCGATGCGTACCCATTGATCATCGAGGACGCCGAGTGTATCCACATTGCCGTCGCTGAAGGCTGCTGGTCCGCGGCGCTGGCTCTGCTGGAGTCCTTCAGACGGGGGCGAGAGACGCGCAAGAACCATATCATCCCATTGATAGCGCGCGCACAGGACGCGACGCCATTTGATCGCGTCGTCGCAATGCTGGGCACCCTCCCCTTCGTCTTCCCGACCGAGGTCGTCTATCGGGCCGCTGAACGCGGTGACCTGCCGACACTTGAATGGCTCCTTAAAAGCGGAGGCTTCAACGCCCAAGAAGCAATGAGACGAGCGGCGCGGGCGAACCGTTTCGACGTTGTCGAGTGGCTCGTGAGGGCCACGCCAGGAGCCGAGTGCTTTCTAACGCTCGCCGAGTCCAAGTCGTTACGCGCGGTCGGCTGGTCGTACAAAGAACCCTTTGGGAGCAAGGTAGTTCGTTGTGCTGCGACAATGCACCACGGATACGCTGAGACGACGTCATTCGGCGGTCGTGCCCAACCGCCCGACAGTGGCAACATCCCACTCGCAGACGTGTTCGCTGCACGCGGCGACCTCGAGTCGCTCAACGAGATTCTCAGACTTCCAACGGCCGCGCGATTTTTCACGAGCCAAACGATCGTCAAGGCGGCCGCTGCTGGCTTCCTACCAGTCGTGCAATGGCTCGTTTCCCTTGCCATCCGCCAATGGAGTCTAGTGGAGGCGGCATCCGTAGCGGCCAAAAATGGACACCTATCGGTCGTGCAGTGGTTGTTTCAGTTCCCAGAAACCCACCAGTCGTCCGTCTTGTCTCAAGCTATCGAAGGTGGCCACCTTGCCACGTGCCGATGGATATCACGCGAGCTTCCGAGTCTGCCGAGCGGACTTGTGCAAAGCTTTCCAGTTTGCAAGGCCGCCGGCATCTCTAAGAACCCCGCCATGATCACATTTGTCCGAGACGAATGCGCAATCGCTTTCTCTCCAATGGCTGCACACTCTATGGGTGTCAACGCGACTCGCCGACACATCCAGAACGTACTTGATCAGAGAGTTTTATCGAATACTCTAGTGTCCACCACGCTGTTTCAGCGAGTCGCCACGTTCGGAAGGTGTGAGGCTCTGGTATACATGGTCAATGAGCATCGTATGTGGAGTCCGGATCTCCTCACGCAAGTTGCGCGATCGGCAGTTGAAGCCGTGGAGAAAGTCAAGTTTTTGTTGGACAAAGCGACCGCTCGAGCTCGAGAACTACGCCAGCCACTGAGCGACTGCCTCGACTTGGACGTGAAGGATCTCTTTGGGATCATGCTCTCGGGTGGATTCGAAGTCGCGACGTGGCTGCTTGAGCATATCCCAGAATCAGACAATGTATCGGCATTCCAGGTCGCTGAAGAGAGCACGCAAACGTGCTATCCGGACTGTATTCCCCATGTCGCAGAAATGCTGGTGGCACTGGCGCCCGCCGCCACCGTCACAGTATCTCAGGTCCACGCGTTTGTGTTGGCCTTTATCAGGTCGCGACCTGCAGCAAGTCGGGCGATTCCGTGGCTCCCGCGGCTGGCAGTGCGACTCAATTCCGAGGCGGCATTTGCACGGCTCCAAAGAATTGGTCACCCAGAGATACACAACGAAGACACGCTAAATGCGATCATCAAGTACTCGCGTAACCCGCGTCTTATGGTGGAACTATTGACCCCTACGCTCGAACCCGCGTGGGAGATCAAGGTCTCTGAGTGGGCAGCCAGGTTTGCCCTGTTATCAGTTCTTCACGTGCTGTGCCGTCGAGCGACTTCAACAACGCGAGTCCATCGGGTTGCCTTACTGCAATCGACTGTTAAGAGCGCTCCCACGACTCCCCAAGTCGAAGTCCTCGAGTGGGTGCGATCTGTCGGCTGTTCGACACTGGCTATCGATCAAACCGTAGCCTTTCAGGTCGATTTGAAAACGATCAACTTTCATCCTCGAGCTCTGCAGTGGTGCGATGACAACAAGGCTGTACCAGCCTTGCAGAACGAAGTCGCCGTTACTCAGCATGCAGTTTCATGTCAGAGATCGTTTCGATGATGTATTCCCTCAACGTTGCTCCTATTGAGCTGGATATCTCACCTGACTAAGTAAACTATCTGTTCTACTACCAGAAGTATGCGCTAGCAAGCTCAGAATCGCGACGTTACGATTCAGGAGAACACAACGAATTGTGTTGAGCTACAGCAGGAGAGTGGAGACGCGGTGGTGTCTTCTGAAGAGGCCCTACTTACAAGCCCTTGCTCTTGAGGAACGCGTTCTGGTTCGGCTCGCGGCCCAGAAATTCCTTGAGCATCTCGCTCGCGTCCACCGAGCCGCCGCGCGCGAGGATGAGCTCACGGTACGCCAGTCCAGTCGTAGGGTTCATGAGCCCTTCCTTCTTGAACCGCGACTGGAACATGTCCGTAGAATAGACCGCGCTCCACAAATACACATAGTACCGCGCGTCGTAGTGGCCGGCCAAGTGGCTAAATGACGCGGAGAGATTGGTGCAGGGCGTCATTTCCGTTTGCGTGATGTCGCTATAGAGCTGCGTGAGCACCTTGGCCGTGTCCGACTTTAGCTTGCAGTGGATGAGCTGGTCAAAGGTCGCCAACAGAATCTGACGCTTGGTGAGGACGCCCGTGTTGGCGATCTTGGTTGACATGAGCTTTTCGATCAGATCATTCGTGAGCTTTTCCTTGGTCGCATAGTGCGACGAGAGACGTTGGAGCGGCTCCTTCTCCCAGCACCAGTTCTCGAGCATTTGGCTCGGCGCCTCGACAAAGTCGCTCTCGACAGACGTACCAGCAAACCGTGGGATGTCGGCCTCGGAGCAGAGGCAGTGCATGACGTGGCCAAACTCGTGAAAGTACGTCACGACGTCGCCGTGGTTGAGCAGCGACGGCTTGGTCTCGGTCGCTGCGTCAAAGCTGGCGACCATGGCCGCGGCCGGCAGCTGCCGCTTGCCATGCGAATCCACACACGACTGGAGGAGCGTATGGCACGCCGGACGGCGAAACTTACCCTGCCGCTGGAACAGGTCCAAGTAAAAGTACCCGACGAGTTTGCCGTGATGGGCCTTGCGCGAATCGTGGACCGCAAACATGCGCACGTCCTCATGCCACACATGCGGCTGCGAAACCTCGGTAAATTGGAGACTGAGTAGCTCCTCGTACATCGCCAGCAATTCCTTGGTCACGTGCTCCAGCGGAAAGAACTCGCGGACCTTCTCCGAGTCGAAAGAGCAGTGCTTCTTGACGTACTGGTCCGTGTAGTAGCGGAAGTCCCACATGTTGATCTTGCCGTCAAACTGGATGCCGTGGAGCTCGCAGTCGGCTTCCTTGAGCTTGAGCAGCATGTCGAGCTCTTTCTGGGCAAGCGGCTCGAGCTTGCCGTCGAGCTCCGAGAGAAACGTCTTGACGGTCTGCGGGCTCTTGGCCATGCTAATGTAATGAATTAATATGTGAGCCTCAACCTCATGAGAATATTCCACAATAGCCACCGAAATATAACGCACCGTAGCTTGAGGATGTAGGAGGCGTGGTTCTCGTAGCCGAGCGCCACGGCGACCTTGTGGCGTAGCTCAAGCATTTCGTCCAACAGTGCTAAGTTCGTGTCGATGCAGCGGCGGTTGAACGCAGCTTCGACAGTCTTGCGGGTGAGCGGCACGGTGCACGTGTTGAGAATGGGATAGCCCGTCGAGTACGACAGCTCGAACTGCGCAGTACAAAAAAAACGCTCAGCCTCGTATGCTCCACTAGAAACCTCCACTACGAAGGCTACTGCTTCCGTACCTTGTACTTGCCATCGTCGCCCTTGCTGAGGCCAGCGACGAAATCGTCACTCAGTCCCTTGAGCTCGTCGGCTGAGAAGCTCACTTCAATGGTCTCCTCAGTGAGGTTCTGGCGGTACTGGTTATTGAGCCTCGAGAGCTTTTCCTTCCACTCCTGCACCTGCTTTTGCTTCTTGGCCTCAAGGTGCAGACCGTTGCGCTCAAAGTTCTGAAGGACGTTCTTCATGTACCGCTTCTGGATCGCCGTGAGCTTCTCGAACGCAGGGCTCGACGCGACGTGGTGCAGCACCTTGTACATATCAGCGCGCATCGCACGCTTGATCATAAAGGCCTCAATGGCCTCGTCAGCCTTGTTGCACGCGTCGCGAATCGGCTTGGACGTCGACACGTGGCTGAGAAACATCACGTTGGTCACGCGCGCGACCATCTCGGCGTCCAGATCGATGAGTTTCTGAGCGGTCGTCGCGAACGTCGCGGTCGAGAGTGGCGTGGCAGCCACGGCGTCGTCGACCTGCTCCATTTTGGCGAGAATCGCGGCCATGTTGGCCTCGATCTCGTCCACAGATAGGTCGAAGCACAGATCCGTAAGACCCCGGAGTCCGAGCCCCGCGACGGCGACTGCGGCCGCGGCCACCACGGGTTCTTTCGTCTTCTTCTTGTCGGTGTTGCCGTTCATGGCGTTTATTGTAAATGGTAGGCCTCCCGATCTTCTTCTCCTCTCAAGTGGCGGGCAGCGGGCCATAAAGTTCAATGACGTGAAGTTCACTAAGGATATCCGGATATCCAGCGTCGCAGTGGATCATCGATGCCATGACAGGCTGTCAGCATACCTGGTCGCATTCATTCCGAGAGAGAATGGCCACGGATGTGCATGCTACTGGGAGGGAAGAGAGGTTTGGCTGGAACTCCTCGCGCTCAGCTGAAAATGCAGCGTGACTGTCGCGTCGCCCAATATCCACTTCATGTACCTTCCTTATCTTACAACTAAATTCGAAGCGTCGCCTCGTACTGGATCGACCACGACGTGGGCGACCGCGTTGGCTCGCACTTGCTTCGCCGCACACGCCACTCCACGCGAGGCAGCCACAGCGAGTTGGCATCATTGGATCGTTTCCTCTGACAGCATACCGTAAATCCAGCCACCATCATTCCACTGACTCACTTTATCAGAATGATGGTTGGTACCCATTAGCTGCTGATGAGCAGCCACCACCATTCTGTCTTCCACTGATTCACAGTCAGCCGAAAGAGCCCATTCCAACAAAGTCCAAGCCAAACCTAAGTGATCGATGGACATCTTCTCGGGTGCGGGCGTCTACGGCTCGGCGGGCATCCTGCTCGACAAGGACGAGTACTGTGCGGGCGACGTGGTCTCTGGTCGCGTGCGGCTCGCCGTGGCCACGCGCATCGACCGCGCCGAGCCGATTCGAATGACGATTGAAGGACGCGAGACGCTCGCGTACGTCGAAGAGGAGATCCAACGCGTCGTCATGCAGCCGCGCGAAGGTGACGAGAACGGTCGTTCACACGAACTGCAATTCAAGCACGAGAATTTTGAGTACACGATACTCAGCGACGCGGTATAGTACGGATCTTGATGTCTGGAGAATGGCAGCGTTGTGACAAGGATGGTACATGTATGTGCGTGCATAGATCATTCTGGACGTACCAGCGCGATCGTACGAGCCCGGCGTGTACGAGTTCCCGTTCGAGTATCAGCTGCCGGCGCGCGGGCTCGTGCCCAGTTTCGCGTTCAAGTCGTCCAATTTCGGCAGCTACATCTCCGACCTGAGCGCGCAGGCTGAGTACAAACTCAAAATGCGCGTGCCGCTCGCGGGCATGTTCAAGGTCGATATTCGCTGCTCGTGCAACTTCGTCATTCGTGACGTGCCGTCGCTCCAAGTTCCATGCCGCATGACCGAGTCTAAGACGCTGCCGGTCTATTACCTCATCTTTTGGCAGAAAGGCACGTGCAGTTTGACAGCGACGCTGGAGCAGAACGTCGTCCCAGTCGGAGGAGCTGCTCGTGTCGAAGTCTCAGTAAACAATGATTCGGCGCGGTGCGTCGATAGCGTGGCGACGACGCTGTCGCAGGTCGTGACGCTCAACGAAATGAAATCTTCTCGTGACTGGTCGAAAGCACCGAGCGTGACACGGAAGATTGCATCGAAATCGTCCAGCGGCATCGAGCCAGGCGAGAACATGAACGCAGTGCTCGCGCAGGCGATCGACTATGACAAAAACGGCAGCGCGCCGCTGATGCCGACGATGCGGTCCCACTTTTTGAGCTTTCAGTACGAGCTCAATGTCAAATGTCGGCAAGCGTGGTGCTGGGAGGATCCGAGCGTGACGTTCCCAATTGTGTTGACGACCAAGTCCGTTTAAAGAAGTAGTATCCCTCCGACAGACTACTCCTACGGTGCACGGTTTAAATCGATGTGCCGTCAATATAGTCTCGCTTGTCGAACATCTAATGCGTCGCAATCTCTTCGATGAGAGGCACTTGGAGTTGGTATCTCTTCGCCCAGGCTCGCACGCGTGGTGAGTACAGCGACACGTGGGCGAGAAGCTTGTTCATAAAATAAGCACGCCGTGAAAACGTGAGAATGCAGTCGCACGTGGTTTGCGTGAACAGCTGCGGGTGGTCCATGTCTTCGAGAAGATCGAATCCTTCGCTGGAGTTGGCGCGAACCGCCCATTGAGGAAGCCACTGGATGGCCCTGCAGAGGCGGGGGCGATACTTGAGACAGGCGATCAGCAGCGCATCGACTGCTGCCGCATCATCGCGTGTGGCCGTGCTGGACAGGTGCAGAAAGACGACGTCGGTACACGTATGCGAGCACGACTCGGGCATGAACGCCTCAGCGCCGAGGAGAATGTCCGTACTGACCTCGGGCACATTTTCAACCAGCCACAATGCCGTATCCAGACCGGCCTCGCGTGCGATCACGAGAACGTTGATGTCTGAAAAGTCGAGCTGCATGTCCAGAGTCCTGTCAAGCCGTCGAGCGCGCTGCTTGGCGGCTTCATAGATCCACTGCGATAGAGCGAGTCCGACCTTGGGTCTGCCTACAGCTGCGCGCAACGCCTCTCGACTCCAGTGACCTTTGACATCGACGAGATATTCGAGAGCGTCGATCGTCCCCTTCATGGCCGCATCAAACACAAGCGTCTCGCCGGCATGATCCACTGGCAACAGTTGTTCCACCACGTACTCTATAAGCGCTCGATCGCCCGGAAGCCCCATGAGCATAGCCGTTGTTCCGTTAAGCGCTAATCCCCATTCTTCATGGAGAAGTCGATACACGGACAGCTTCATGGACCTGGCAGCCGCTGACCAGACCATATAATCGGACCTGTTGAAAAGTGAAGAGTCTTGCTCTCGCAACCACCGAGCAACGTGGGGGTGGCCGCCTTCCAAGGCACGACTGATGGTATCGGGCACGCGCGCAATCATACACCGGTGCAGCCACTGGACAACCTCTAAGTGACCATTTGCAGCGGCCTCGACCATCGCCGTCGCCAGCGGCCACTCGTGGAGCGACAGCGAATGCAACCATTGCGCCACGTCCAAGTGGCCTCCGCGTGCCGCTTGACAATGGTGTATCGTGAGACCACGCGTTTGGCGTCAGTGAGCTGGAGCAGTTTCTGAAGCGAGACTCGATCCCCCGCCGCAGCGAATGGCTCAGCTAATGGGAGATCCGGGATGTGGGCGTCGGGTTCCCACAGAAGTTGCGTTCGTCGGGTGAAGCCATGCGCTTCACTGAGTCCACAGAAGTGGACTTGGGCGTCTGTCTCGCAGATCCACCCAATGGCACGCACGTCGACGGGTGAATCTTCATACCTCAGCCAACACTGCAGCAGCTCACCGGTCTGGACATGGTCCAGCAACCACTGGACGACTTGAATCTGTCGCTCCTCGGCTGCTCGCTTCACAGCCTCCATCATGTCGTACTGAGTGGTCGTGTGGAGCCACTTGATCTGCTGGAGGTCGCCTCGCGCGACGGCGCGATACATGACGGACGGTGGAAATAGCTGCACGACAGCCTGGCGAACCGCCACCGCCGTATCGAATGCAGTCTCGTGTTGCGGGGTATTCACAATGCGGCCTTGCTGGTCGTACGCGAGCTTCTTGAGCAGTGCCGCCATGGCCACCCAGCACCCCTCTGCGGCAGCGACGCGCAGGCATTGAATCTCGTCGATAATGAGTGGGTACGCATCACCGTACAGAAGCCAGAGCACCATCGCGACATGGCCTCCCTCTAGCGCGCTCACCACGAAGCGTGTGACATCGCGGCGCGCGAGGAACGGGAGCGCGAGGGACAGAGCGGCGCGACAGCTGCCCGGGTTCATGGGCACGCTGGAGGGGGGAGCACTTGGTTCTTACCGAAATTGGATTCACTCAAAGTGAGTCCTTATATTTTTGATCTGCCCAGAGACATCTACTCTGTCAGTCAGTAGCCTCACAGTACTCGATAACCCAGGTTATCATTTTTAATATGTGTATGCATCATAACAATCACTAAATGTATATTCTATAGATATTGCGTACTATATTCTAGAGGTTATGCAATACCCCGCTGCTGACTATTGTGGTGAACAAACTGCACCGTGACTCCGTGCCTGTTCTTCGTTTCACTCGCCCCTGGTTGATCGACACAATGGCTGAATCTGCTGCAGGTCAATCACTTTGTCTATGGTCCCGCGGTGCAGAATAACCTGATATCAAGAAGCACGGTCCCACCATTCTCTACGACCGCACGTGTACGGTTGTCTTTCTCGTCGTCACCAAGGAGGACAAGCACGACAGGCGCAAGTCCTGGAACACGGGGAGAGATCTCTCCTCGTGTTCCAGGAGTTGCGAGAATGTTCGACTGGCGTTCGTGACACAGGAAAGCCAGTCAAACCTTCTCGGTGCCACACAGTATGGAAGTGCCAAGCGTATGCTACTGGACGCCTTATCCGGCGCGGCCTGCGAGGATATCAAGCTGCCGTCGTTCCCCGTTCCCCGTCCCGAGAGGCGCAACAATATTGCCAGACGCCGTGTCATGGTCCTCAAAGC
>JAADVZ010000344.1:0-29951 GCA_023335925.1 Pythium phragmitis
CCCCCCCCTGCCTCTGTCCCCACCAGCATCCTCCGCCTTTTCGTTTCCGTTCCGATCGACAGTCCTCGCGGACACTCGCCGTGATCACACTTTTGCTTTGTGTATTCTCTTTCTCATACTACTATGAATTTCTCAGGACAGAACAGCAACCTCGTTTTTCTCTCTTCAGGCACACACACGTCGCGACGTTTTCTAGTCGTCAGCCATATTGGACTCCATGACGCTTCTCGCCATGGTCTGAAGCATGGCCTGCTGGAAACGGGCCGCGAGCCGCGGGTGCTGTCGCTGCATCTCTGCGTACTTGGCCTTGCTGAGGAAGAAGAGAAACGACGGCGCCTTGGCTTCGGCTGTAAAGATGTGGCGCGCGTTCAGAATGAGTTCGCTCGCGCCGATCATGCCGCCCTGACACACGCGCAGGATGCGCTTGCGGCCGGAGAACCCGGGCCCCATGCCTTCGTACACGCTCGAGGGCAAGTACACATCGATCTTGCCGTACCCGACAAAGTAGGTCCCCGCGACGGGCTGGCCGGCGCTGTACACGCACTCGCCGGCCTGCTTGACGACAGGCGCAATGTAGAGCTCGCCAATAGCCTCAGTCAGCGCGTCCTCGTCACCATGGTCCTCGAGCTGCGGCAGCAGATCGTCCAGCAGTTGCATCGTGCACTTGGTCGCGTCGCTCTCGTCGCGGGGCGCGGTCTCGCTCAGTGGGAAGACGCCCTCGGCCACGAGCAGCTCGTCCTCGCACCACTCGAGCGCCTTGTCGAGCGTCGCAAACACGAGCGACCCGAGCGGATGGTCGTCGTCGTCGTCAATCTCGTCAGCCGACGCGTCGACAATGACGTCGTGCACGCGGAGCAGCTTTTCAATGGCCGGCGGCACGTTGGAAAACACGAGCGTGATGCCGTGCTGCAGCAGCAGCTGCTTGGTCGCGTGGAAGCAGCTCCGCACGGCCGTGGCGTCTACGCCCCGCACGCGCTCAAAGTCGAGAATGAAGAACCGCGTGCGCACGGCGTGGTAGCTCAGCGAGCCGACGTGGTAGCTGTGGTTGACGGGGAAGCTCGCATCCACGGCACCGGGGGTCTTGGCGTTGCGACTCGATGCGAGCGTCATAAGCGCGTCGCTCTCGTCGGCCACCGTGGATCTCCGCGACGGCAGGGGTGGCGACGCCTCAAAACCTCGACCACTGGCGGCGGCGATGGCCCCGTCGTGCTGGTGGACGTTGACGAGCACGTGCTTGCGCACTTCGTCCATCATTGCGACCGAGCTCCCGAAAAAGATGAAGCCGTCGAGCTCGAGCGCGACGATCGAGAGCCGCTCGCGCTGGAGAAGATCGCGCTCGTGGAGATTGCGCTCGACGCGGCTGCGCTTCATGACGCGCTTGACGGTCGCGACGGCAATGTACGAGCCAATAAAGTTGAAGGCCGCGACGATGATGCCGAGCACGATGCCGACCTGGAGGTTGGTCACGTTCATGACGAGGAACGTGAACCACACGATGCAGTACTCGCTCGGCAGCATCTTGTGGCGCGCGTGCCACATCCACTCGGTCATGAGATCGGCCGCGATCATGGTCTGCAGGGCGCCGAAAAACATCTTGGGCACATACGCGATGACGGAGAAGGGCAGCAAGACGACCACGACTTCAAACAGCACGATCAGCACGCCGGTCAAGCGCGAGTCGAGCTTGGCGCGCATCGTGAAGATGGTCTGCGAGAAAATGTACGAGCCCGTGAAGCCGCCCGAGAGACCCGAGACCAAGTTGGACAGGCCCACGGTCTGGAGCTCGTGGTTGTGGTCGAGCGGCTCGCCCAAGGCCATTTCGACGGCCGCGACATCCAGCGACGACGAGAAGGCGACCACAAAGTACATGGCGACCCACGTGGGCAGCTGCGGCAAGAGGTACTCGGGGTCCATGAGCTTGAAGTCGTAAAACGAGTAGATCTCGAAGATGGACCGCGGCTGCGCCGGCTGCGGCGCGACCCAGCCGGCCGTGCGCGCGTCCTCGAGCGAGATACCAAAGACGAGCAGCACAAAGTAGAAGACGATGAGAATCGCAAACATGCAGGCCGGCAAGATCGCGACGTGCTCGGCGCGCGAGAGCACGTAGAAGACGCCGAGGCCCGCGAGCACGCCCGGTGTGACGAGCACGAGCGACTCGGCGTTCATGAGCTGCAGCCAATCGACCGGATCCTTGATAGTCTTATTGGACATCATGCTCAGCCCGGCCTCGAGGCAGTAAAAGCCAATGTACGCGAGGTACCCGCCGACCACGGGCATGGGCAGGTACTGCACAAAGCTCGCGATCTTGAGCTTTCCCGTGATGATGAGCGCGACGCCGAGCAGTGCCGTCGACGCCGCGAGTGTGAACAGCGTCGTGGCAATGACTTCTTCCATGGAAAAAAGTTCGTTCTCTTTGGCACGCAGCGCCTGCACAATGGACGACGCCATGGCCGAGAGGAAGATGAGCCCGGCGTCCTGCACTTGACCCACGGCAAACGGCAGCGAACTGGAGAACGTAAAGCACACTTGGTGCACTGCCGCCGACGTGAGCACGAGCTTGATGAGGTCGGCCATGTACGGCTGGAACGCCGGGTCGCGGAAAATGATCTGCGCAAAGCTGATCATGACGGGGATACAGATGGTCGTGTTGAGCAGTCCGTAGAGGCCGATCTTGACGGCCCTGCCACGCGCACCCATCGGCGCTGCGGCAGTGTCGCCCTCGACGTGGACGATGGGGAGCAGTTCTTCCTTGGCATCCGGTTCCGAGGCGCGGCCACCACGGCCGCCCAGCAGCCGCGACAAGTGGTACGAGTGCTTGGGCGTGCGCAAGTGGTTGCCGGCGGCTGCAGGACCAGACGCCGACGCCGACGGCGCCTTGGCGGCCTTGGAGATTGGCGGCCGGCGCACGTGGACGTGCGCCGGCAGAGAGCCGTAACTGGAGCTAGTCGCGTTGGCAGGGGACTCGGCCACGGCGCTGCGCCGCGCCATGCGGCTCATGCGGCTCATGCGCGGCGTGCGTGCCGTTGCGCCAGTCGAGTCCATGGCGGAGGGCGAACGGCTGGAGGTCCACTAACGAGAACAGACGGGGGGACGAGAGCCGCTCGACGAAGAGGTGGAAGTGAGCAAGGGATTCGAAAAATGGGCGGTTGGTGTGCAGCGGGTCTGTCACACGTTCTTGTTGACACGGGAGCGAAGGCAGGGCTGCCTTCCTGTGTGCTGCAAAGCCGGATCTCTCCAAGTGCATTGTGGAGCCATTGCGGTGTGGACCACCACTCCAATTGAACATCCGGATGGCCCCAGAATAGAATGGAATTGAAACAGCTGTGTGTATACTGAACACTATCCGGATGCCGGTATACATCCTCGATATACTGACATGGGACAATTGGTATTGTGTCCTTCTCGGTCCGTTTCCTGGTGAAGGCAACTTTGAACCCTTTTTCCGCCAAACAGCAGTGAGTGGCAACGCGGCAACTTCCATCACGCCCGAGACCGACGCACGCGGCGCCGCATATCTTGCCGAGGACGAGCCACGCGCGGCATTAAAGCCGCTCAGTGTGTAGAACAGTCATGCCGACGTCGCCTCGTGGTTTGGCGGGCGCGAAAGACGCCGAATTAGCGGCGCGGCGAGACCGTGAAGCCGGCGAAGGCTCCCGTGGTGTGGGCGACGACGACCTCGAGGACAGCGCCCACAGCGACAACGATGATGAAGACGACGAAGAAGAAGTCACCACGCGAGTGTTTGAGGTGGAGCTGAGCAGCGGCTCGTCCCCGTGGGCCACTGCGTTTCTCGAGTGCGCGTCCGAGGGCGACTTGGAAACGCTGACCAAGCTGCTGGACGACGGCAAAGTGGAGCTGAACGACGTGGACGTCGATGGCTTCACGGCGCTCATGATCGCGGCCGCTGAGGCGCAGCACGACGTCGCAATGGAGCTGCTGCGGCGCGGAGCCGACGTCTCGATCCGCACACACGAGATGCGGTCGACAGCGTTGCACTTCGCGGCCAAGGTGCGATAACGTTAATTGAGCGGAAATGAATCATGAAAGGCTGATGAAGAAGCACGGCATTGGTGGTCTGTAGAGCGGCGCGGCGCAAGTGGTTGAGGCGATTTGCCAGCAAGATCCGGACCGCATCGACGCGCAGAATCTGGACGGCGGTAGGTTACCTTTCTATCAGATCTTGACTACTACTGCTGACGGCATGGTTGCTTGCCATTAAACCATGCTAGATACGCCGTTGGTGTGGGCGTGCACGGAAGGACGAGTTGATGCCGTGCGTGTGCTGCTTGCGCATCATGCGAACGTCAATGTGGTGAGCCACCGCGCCATGTCAGCTCTCATTTGTGCTGTGATGCTACGCGAGAGCGATGGCTCGGACGCCGACGACCCCAGCGATTTAGAGGAGGATGTTACCGCCACGGACGCTGATCGTGCAGAAATCGTGCGGCTGCTGCTGGCCAAGTACGTTGTTGCTGTTGATTGAAAGAGTCAAAAATGGAGTGACCTCATACCATATGACTGCAGAAACCCCAAACTTGTGAATTACCAAGACCGCGACTACAGCACCGCCATGCATTTGGCAGCGTCACATGGCTATCTTCAGTGTGTCAAGGCGTTGATCGAGTTTGGTGCCGACATTACTTTGAGGAATGCCATCGGTCAGACGCCCCTTGAGGAGGCCGAAGAGACCGGCATCAAGGCAAAGAGTGGTGCATGCGTCGAGTATTTGCGCAAAATCTGGAAGCAGCTGGAAGAAGAAGCGTCGGCGCGTATGATGGCAATGCTCGAAATGGAGGAGTCAATGGGGTCCGCGTCTCACGCGAGCGGTCCTGGCGGATCCCGTGGTGCAGCAAAGAAAGCCAACAAGAAGAAGCAGAAGAAGGCCAAGCAGCGGCGAGTCGGCAAATCCAATGCGGCGAATTCTACAACAGTGGATAAGGTGGTCGACGACAAGGCGGTCGTGTCGAGCGTGGAAGGAAGTTCGGATGAAGAGGAAGAACCGAGTGAAAAGAAGGATGATGTGGGTCAGGTGGCCGCTGTGATTGCACAGCGTGATGAGAGTGTGGGAACTGGAGATGACGAACAGACAAAAACGGACGAGCAGAAAGCGGACGCTCTGCCTGATGGTGGAGTGTGGACAACTGTGGGGCGGAAACATAACCAGTATCTTGGCCAACGGGCCGCGACCACATCAACACCCGAGACCGCGGATCAAGTCGCAACCTTTGAATCTGTAAGCACAGCCCAAGAGAAGGTTGTTGCAGCAACTACGACGAGAAGTGAGCATTACAATCATGCTGCTGCGATGACCGCATCTCGCTAACTCACATTCTGTTATATGTAGAGGTTACTCCGGCCAACCCGCGCCCAAAGCAATCCCAATCAGTTGCTTCAAACGCACCTGTCGGCTTGACCCCCACGCCAACGTTGGTGGCCCGGTCGAAAGAGAAACCGGGAACAAAAAGTGAGTCTGCGTCATGGGGCCATGGCCTCTTTGGGCAGGTTTTGACTAACAAGCATTGGTGTTCACCATGGCAGAAAATGTGCCGGTTTCAACGAAACACAACGCTGGTTCAGCTGACAACACTCATGTCGCGAGAGCCACTGCTATGTCGTCCGCTGCGTACCCTCCACCACCGCCGGGGCCTTCGCACGAATTAGATCCATCATCCTTGACCGATGCAGTACCTGTGAAGAGTCCGTTCAGCACATTCCAGCGTTTACACAGTAACAGTCGACTGTATGAACGGTACGAGCGCCGTCCAGAAGCTGCAATCGAAGCGCGCGAATACTCGTCTTTTGGTGGCGTGGGCTCGTCTTATTCCTCATCAATGTGGCGAGCGTCCGTCGCGAACCGCAGCCTTCACACTCCGTTCTCACTCGGCTCAGGTTTCAGCTCTCAGTCGCTGTCGACGCTGGCGAGCCAGAGTGATGTCAGCACACTGTCGTCAGCTGCGATATGGAGATATGCGTCACCAACGGGCTCGCAATCGTATGATCGAGGCTCGACGTTCTCTTCCAAAAGGCTCGCGCCAACGGACAGCAGCCAGTCCAGTTCGCAGCAATACTCTGCTCCCGAGTCCATCGTACGATCTCTGTCGTGCGGGTTGTGCGGTGAACTCGTGAACGACAATCTTCAGTGCAGCAGTACGCTCCCGGTCTTCCCCAGTGTGGAGGCTGCCAGCAAAGGAGCCGTCGCCACTCCCAAACTCGCTCAGTGTGTCCAACTTTATTGCGCGACATGCTTGACGAGAGCTGTTGGCAACGAAGAAACTGCAAGTTTCCCGTGCATCACATGCGGACTGCCACTGCGTCCGCATGACATGAAGCGCAACGATTTTGCCCAAGCGCAAGCCGCCGTCATGGCGCGTACGTCTCGCTCGAACGGTTCTCGCCACGTGGAACAGCAATACCATCAAGATCTGTATGAGCACATGCGTTCTCTAATGCACAAACGGAACGACCGAATTCAAGCGACGGGTGTCGATCCTTTCTTCCTCGTGCCTGGTGCGAACCTCGCCCCGATGAGTGTGAGCCAACTGGACGCGCTAGAAGAACTCCATCTCGCGGCGCTGCAGCAAATCACACAAGCACGTGTCGAGAATGCGCGGGTGCTAGAGCGACTTCGCATGGAAGAACGGATCAAAACTGAGCGTGCCGTCATGCAGTTTGCCTCCCAAGCATCGTCGTCCTAACGAACGGACACAGCACGAAGCACGGGATTCAAATCCACATAGGCAACAAGCACCGAAAAGGTAAAAGCTGAGAATGGGAAGACTGCTCTGATCCTCCTTTGAATGTGATTTCTCTCAGGCATGCAACGCCGGCGTCATGGAAATTCCAACGTTCCCACTCTCGCTATCGGCTTCAATGTGGCTTCCGCACAGCTCCTGCAGCATTTTCAACTGTTTCTCGGCCTTTTCGCGCTTGATCGCAGCCGTTTTCTCGTGGACTTTGTCGATGAGGTACCGAATCGCCACGACGTACCAGTCGCGCTGCTGTTCACTCGCAGTCTCTATATCAAGAGTACGTGTCGGTGTGACCAGCGAAAAGCACCGCGTGGCTGCACGCGCAGTCGTTAATCCGGCTTTGCGAGTCCGCTGGAAGACTTGTGTGGCGTGACCCAGCTCGATGGCGTCGATTTCTTCGAGCAAGATCGTATCGCCTGTGCGACCTTGCCACGACAGCTCACCGTACCGGTTGATGAAGAGCCGCGTCTTGTGTGGTCTTCCCTTGCGGCCATGCTTCCACACGGAGAGCGTCTCCATCTTTCTCATGATCGACAATTCGACTTGCTGCGTCACTTGCCGTTCGTGTTCGCGTGCCAAGTCGACCAAAAACTTGAAGCTTCGCAAGAGCCACTCGCGTTCGGCTGTGCTGCGGGCTTTGATGTCAAACGTGCGCTTCCGTGTGACCAGCGATAGCGAGCACTTGGCGTCCTGCAGCCGCAACGTGCCCTTTTGAAGTGCCTTGACCAGCACGTCCGTGGTCGGGCCGGCACGCACGTCGAGGATTTCGGCCAGCGCAATGCTCTTCTTGGTGATATGCTTTTTGGACGAGAGCAGCTTGGACGAGGTCCACTTGAACGTGTCACCGTTCTCAATCATCAAGTGCGTCAAGTGGGGCTTGCCCTTGCGGCCATACTTGAGCACGGTCGTGCCGCAGATGCACTGCATCGCGACGCGGTACTCGGTCATTTTGTGCTGAAAGAGCTTTTCCTGGGCCTGCTGGAGCCGGTGGCGCGTCTCAGCCTCTCGTCGCACGTAAGCGACGACTGCAAATCGCACGCTCAGCGCCGCGGCGCATGAGATCGCACGCGCTCGGCGAGCATTGCGCACGAGCTGCAAAAAGTACGCAGCCCACTTGGTCGCTCGGACTTCAAACACGTACACGCGCAGCAGCTGCCGCACGTACTGGCGCGCGAGCCGCAGCGACGAAGCCGACGAGTTCAGACAGCACACCATACGAACGTCCGGCACGACGTCACGCGGTACGATTATGGCTACGAGGTGAGGTGACGTTGACGGTGGCGTGTCGTGGGGACTCTTGCGATGGAGAAGGGCCGTGGAAGCCAATGACGAGTCAATGAGATTCGACTCGGCACGGTCGCTAGCGTCGATGGAATCCCGCCACGAGCCAAGCGAAAATGACGAGCGATTCGCGTCGTCATGGCCGTGGTCGTCACTATTGAACGATCCGTCTTGGCGGATCTGCTTTTGCTTTCTCGCTGACGATGGTGGCGTCACGGGAATCGCAAGCGTCACGTTGGCTCGTCCACCGGGCGATTGACAGAGCGTGGCGGTCGCCTGCCGATTTGCATGGGGCCTCGCCGCGATACCGCTGGACACCGAGGTCACAAGAGATGGCGGTCGCAGCGACGACTTGATTGAAGCCGCCGTCTTGTGGAGTTTACGGCGCACCTCGCCGGCGCCGCTTTCGGCTCGCTCGCGCTGGCCACTTACCTTGTTGCTATCGCCTCTTTCGTCACTCGACTTGGTTCGAATGCGGCGAAAGAGCTGGTCGAAAGAGAACCGCGTTGCATTCGAGGGCTTGGTGATCGAGGCCGAGGCTGCGTGGTGCCGACTCGTTGTCGCATCAGTGCCGCTGCCACTCACTGAAAGATTCGATCTGCGAGCGAGCATGGAAAGCCCTTTCTCACGCTTGGTGCCAATCGGTCAGAAAGACTGTTGTGTGTCTTTGTCCAAGTGTCTGTGACGCGACGGCGATCGTCGACGAATGGAAGGATGGCGAGTGCGTACGGTTGCGTATGACTCGCGAGAGAGGAATGCCACGCGACTCTTCACAGACAGAAGAAGAATTCTCGGTGACGCGTCCCTTCGCGTGGGTGACTGGAGTCGACCAGCAACCAGCACGGTTCTCGCAGAGAGAGGGAGAAGGCGAACTGGGCAGCAGCTGCAGGCAGAGCGGGCAATTATCTCTCTCCACGCGACCGGACGGACACGCGACTGACTGCACATCCCGTGTTCTGTCCAGATCGCGAGGAATATGACGCTTCTCTCACTGAACGCATGGTCACCCAGCAATAGCAGTGGGAGAATCACGAAATAGAAGAGTGGGTTGTGAGAATGCGAAGATGCGGGTCTGTGGGAAGGCGCATAAACTTCGAAACGTCTCGTCCAAGATTGACTTCGCAGCTCGACTGTCACTCTGTCGGCATGAAAATCTCTATCCATGGTCTTCCAAAGACTGTGCCTTCGAGGGGTGGGAAGAGATTAGTCCATCCTCAGCTCTTCATTATTACGCAGACCAGTGGGGTTGGTGAAGAGCGAGAATGGTCAGTGGGTAGCGGAACCCCCATGGCATCGTGGTGTTATTAAATACATCAAAACCTGATCGTTGGGATCAGCTGTCGGCTGCGCTCAGCAATATGGACATGCACAGGAACGAAGAGAAGAGGGAGAGAGATTGGGAGAGCCATACGGTAGATGCTGCTCAGATGGGTACAGTTTCATATTGAGTATTGGAGGACGAAAAACTCATCAATGATTCAACCCATAGACCGGATATAGATGTATAGAGGTGCTTGAAGGTTCGCGTCTCGCTGCTTGGCCAGTTCTGCGAATCTTCCATCGAAAAATACCCACCAAGCACTGTCGCTACAGAATGACCAGTATATTACTCTAGCACAGCGGCAAGGGGCCAGCACGCATCACGTGGAGTGGTGCAGTGGCACCGCCAAAGCTGAAAGCGCCGATCGTCTTTAGTGCCATCGTTAGTATCCAGGCATCCGTATCCGGATGTCGGCAGAACAAAAGAGACCATCGCCAGTCCTCTCAAGGTCAGGTTTGTATTATACTAGTAGGGAGCACGGTAAAGATAGGGGAATTTACATATGAAGACCTCAAGACCGGTTAGAGGTGTGGAGTCGCGTCCGCAAGGCAACAGGCGTTGCGCGCCCCCGCATCTCGTACTCAGGGCCGCTCGAATCCACGCATAGAGTCTATTACTGATCCCGGCCGATGAAAGGTATGGAGCCACGCCTACAAGGTAACAGGTGTTGCGCTGTCCCCACGACTCCGGAATCCCTGGGAAGCTGACTTGCACTCGAAGTGGCAACATGCAGAATGAGGAGGAGGAGCAAGGGAGCTTTTCAGCCGGCGTGTCTCACGAATGACCTTCATTCCTTAAGAAATTTCTCAAAAGTAGGTATGAAACAGAGGCCTCAAGAGTCAACAGAAGAGTTGATTGGCTAGAAATACTTCTGTGACATGTGACGACATCAGCACCACAAGAACCTCTATACATCTATATCTGGTCTATGGGTTGAATCATCGATGAGTTATTCGTCTCATCTCAATACTGGATATTGCTACTAACATTTATCAGCCACTCCATAACCTGGGGGCGGGTACGATGCAGAGCAGCGTCCAAATGGGAATGTACTGATCGCTATGCTCTTCACGAACGGCGAGTAGACTGCGGGGTGGCGCGCTCAACATCCATGACGTGTGCGGCGCCGCCGACGCGGCCCAACGCCACGCCGCTCGCTGGGTACCGCGCCTGGCTGCCCCCAAAGAAGCGGCTCGTGGCCTTGTCTTGGTTCTCCGGCGCGTTGCAGACGCGCCAGAGGCAAAAGCAGACCACGAGCACGAGAAACACGACCGACGTCGCCAACACGGCGACGCCCACGCGCGACTTGAAGAGCCAGTCGGCCACAGCGCGACCAAACGACTTGTCTGTGATCAGCGCCCCGTCGTCGCCACTGCCGAGCGCGAATACCTCGGTCTGCAGCTGAAACGACGCGGCTCCAGTCGCCTCAGTTGCATCGACGTCGGCGCCGAGTCGCCGCGACAGCAAGGACGACGACGATGACAAGGCGCTGGCATCGGACGCTGGGTAATCCGTAAACACGACGACCCAGAAGAGACCTGTGAGCGACTCGTTCGTGAGCCGCACGGTGGCCGCAGAGTCGGTGGCGTTGGAGATGTGCGTGAAGTCGTACAGCGAGCGCGGGAGCGTCTCGCTCACGTACACGTTGGGCAGCGTGCCAGTGGTCGACGCATTCGTGGCTTTGGTGGTCGTAGAGGTCGCGGCCACGACGCGAAGCAGCAGCCCGGCGTTGGCGCGCATGCTCGACGGCACGCGAAACATTTTGACCTCTCCACGCCCCAGTGAGAACGTCGCGTTGCACGTCGAGCAGAGCAGCGAGATGTTGTTGATGGCGCTCCAGAGCTGCGGCATATCAAAGGCCTTGGGCGAGTTGCAGCGCAGACCCGTCCACCCCGCATTGCACTGGCACGTGGGCACACTCGAAGGCGAGGTCGTAGCAGTCGTGTCGGCGACCATGACGCACTTGCCATTGCCGTTGCAGTTGACTTTGTTGCTCGTGGCGCCGCAGCTCGCCGACGGGAACACGGCGGCCCTAGCGGGAAAAAGCTCGACTTCAAGCCGATACCGCAGTGCCTCGCCCGAGTAGTTGCGGTTGAGAACGGCGACCTTATAACAGTCCTTGGACGTGGTCGCAAATGAGCACATAGTATCGACCGCGAGCGTGACCGTTTGGACAGTCGTGCGCTGCGCGACGGCCTGAAAGTCTTGCTGGCTCTCTCGAAAGAGCGTTGGGAAGCCGTCGTCGCGCGGTCCACGCACAAGCAAAAGCGGCAGCACGGGGGTCTCGCCAGTGAGTGCATTGTCGATGACGAGTCGGAACTGCACGAGCTGCACGCTCGAGTCGTTGACGTCAAAGGAATAGTAGGCCCACTCGCCAATCGGCAGCAACTGCTGTTCACGCGATTGATACGCGACGTAGGAGGCTGACGTCGTGGCTGCCGTACTGTTGACAACCATCGATGAGGCCGGTGAAAGCACGGCCCGCACGGCTCGCAGGTCGCAATACTTACCGACAAAACCGGTCCGACACGAACAGATCTGGCTCGACTGTGCGTTACAGCGCCCCTCGTTTGCACAGATTCCGAACCCGCTGTCTGTGGCAGTTAGAGTCGTCGTGCAGTTGCTCGTCGCGTTGACCGTGAGTGTGTAAAGGAGCGGCGCCCTCGCGTACGCGCTGTTGAGTACGCCGATATAGTACAAGCCCGAACTGAGCGTCGAGGTCGCGCGCGTCAACACGACCTTGCGGCGGGACGATCCAGAAGTCCACCCATCCGCGTCCATGAATTGCAGAAACGAAGACGAACTCGCCGCGCTAGTAGTGCCATTCGCTAGAGTGCTGCTGGTGCTGGTGACGATCACGGACGGCAGCTTCTCCTTTCGCACAAACAGCATGGCATCCGTCTCGGGCGTTTGTATGGCCAAATTGGCCACAAGCACTTGCCAGTCGTCTTTGACTCGGATGGTAAAAAGAGCCCACGCGCTGATCTTGAGTGCTTGGTCGGCCTTCGTCGCCAAGAACGTGAATGGGTCGGTGTACCGCTGGACTGACGCGACCGACGGTAGCGGTTCCTTGCAGAGTGCCTGTGCCGGCGTCGGGTTTGCGAACGTGAACGCATCGTCACACAGGCAGCGTGGCACATCCTGCCCCGTCGCATTTTGAGTGACGCGGCACACGCCGTTACCGTAACATTCAGAGATCGTCTGCAGACCAGTCGTGGTCGTCGTGGCATAGTTGACGTGTACAACAACGTCCGTGCCAGGTTTGGTCTCTTCCAGATCCCTCGCGGCGGACGACCGAGATTGAGACACCTTGCATGTTCCGAGATCTTGGCAATCCGGCCCACACTTCGGGATACTGCAGTCGTCTCCCGTCCAATACCGATCACACGTACAGACGCCAGGAATGTTCTACAGCAGACATAATACAGGCATACGGTCAGAGTGGCCCTGGGCCAACATCAACAGACGAAAGAATACTGGACTGGCACTTACGACGCCGCAGGCACCGTGGTTCGAGCACGTGACGTTCTGGCACTTGTCAGCCACGACGGAAAGACTGTATGCACCACCAGTGTACCCAAGCACCGACAGGTAGAAGACACCCGGCGTCTCGGTCACGTAGGCTGAGGTTGGCCGTGGGCAATAGCGAAACGTATCGTTGAGCCCACGCGGGAAGATGCCCAGGGACCCACACAAGTTGATTTCATCGCGATTTCCGATGGCATAGTCGCTCACAAAGAGAACGGTCTTCGCGGTGAGCGACGTCGGGTACTTGTCAATAAACGATCCGTACAAGTCGACGTCGACGCCCTTGCCGCCGTTGTTGGCATACTGCACGCTGAACGTGACGTCGTACGTGCTCGACCGGAGGTTGATCTTGTAGAACTTGTACTCCTTCGTACCGACCGTTGCGTTCACAGTCTTGCCTTGTTCCGTGAGTTCCACGGTCGGCGCATTCGATGGGACCAAACAGCTCACACCCGAGTAACCAGCCGTACACGAACAGGCACCGGTGAGACAGTCACATGCTCCATTGGCACCGCACGACGTCGCTGTGCAACCGGGGACACACTCGCAGGCCTTGCCCGAATAGCCGTCACCGCATTTGCACACTCCGTTGACACGATCGCATGCGCCATGACCCGAGCATTCGCTGATGTTCTTGCCTCCACTACTCGAAGGACACACCAGCTCCGAGCACGTGAGACCCGTGTACGCGCTTGTGCACGCACATTTCCCCGTCGTATAATCGCACTTGCCTTGGGCCGCACTACCGCACTCAACATTCGTGGCAGCGCTCACAGGGCACGCGATACCCGAGCAATCGTCGCCCACGAAGCCCGGATTGCACTCGCAGCCGCCGCTTGAGGACAGCACGCCGTTGCCCGAACACTTGTCTTGCATCATCTGGCATAGTCGGTTCGCCACGGGACACACGATCGTTCCCTTGTACCCAGAGACTCGCAAGACGCCGCCTTCCATGGGGCACAAGACCTCACCACTCCCGATAGAGAGCCGCAGTCCCTTGGAGGTGCAGCCCAACACCTTGTAACACGCCGAGCGCAGTGCTGCGGTATCACTTCCGGATTTGCTGAGACTCGACTGGAAGCACTTGCTGTTTGGACCGACTTGCTCCATGTAGTTGTCCGAGTTAACGTTCGTTGGCGTGCGGCCGATATTGCGGCAGTCACCGTTACTGTAGGCGCGGTAGAACGGACAGTAGTCCGCGTACGTGTCTCGCCCACCAAACTTTTGATCCTCGAAGTACTGGAAACCGGCGGGAATACTGGACGTGTAGCTCGCAACATTGCAATAACCCTTCGACGTGTAGTCGGCTGTGCACCCTGTTTGAGCCGCTTCGCTGCAAATGTAGCGGCTGTTCCACGTCGAGCACCGGCCCTGCGCAACCCCACAGCCTTCCATGTAGCCCCATGGGAGCACCTGCGCATTCTTGTAGCTCACTTGGTACCAACCACTGTCTTCAAACAGCGCGAGCGTCATCGCCGAGTACACGGGATCGTACGAGCTCGTCGCTGTCATGTACTCATTCATCAGGATCCGCTTTTCCCAGTGGGATGAAAAATCGGCACTGCCCGAGTCGCCATTCTCGAGTTCGATGCCGGCATTCACCCAGTCAAAGCAGTTGAACTGGGCCTTGGCTTGCTTTGCCACGCTCGGTGTCACAATCTTGCTCACCCAGATCCCGCCGGGACCCTGGCTCTGTGAGACGACATTGTTGTACCCCCACTTCGGCCCGTTCAGCGGCTGCCGAAAGTCGCTGAATCGGCCTCTCGAGAACACGAGCGCGTGGGTCATTTCGTGGAGAGCCGTGCCGATCTGCTCCGTGCGCGCCGCCACTGTGACGGGATCGATGAGCGCGGGTCCAAAGTTGGCTTGGCCCGACACCGGTCGGCCAAACTGGTCGAGATTACACGGGAGAGCCCACGCGATCGTGGAGCCGGTCGTGGGTCTTCCGGTCACATGGAGAACAAAGTCGGCATCGGCGACGCCCTCAGTCTTGTAACTCGGGGGAATCGAGTTCGCACAGCATGCCCAGTCGTCGGTTTTTAAGCACCCAATGCCCTTGATGACGAGATTCCCAACCACGCGTTGTACAGAGAGCGTGCTCTCAAAGTAGTCCTTGATAGCCTTGAGCAGCACTGTGATGATGAACTCCCGCTTGTCGGCCGTGAGCACGTCGCCACTTGTGCATGTGTAGGCCGATTCGTCGACTTGCACCACTTCGCCTTCCGTCGTGCATGCACTGCCAGTATCATTGCTCAGTTTCGAGACATCAAACGCAATTCGAATCGGTTGAAACGCCGTCGATGAGGCCGACGCGGCGAGGGAACGTTCGCTGGATGACGACCGTAGATGTCGCTTGGCGCCGACAACTTCGAGAAATGTGTTGACTTCGTGTTGGCTCGGGCTTTCGAGTGGCAGAATTAGCTGCGGTGTCATCAAAGAGTCGCGATCGACCGAGCCGTCGAATCGTTGAGACTTCTCTTCGTGGACACAGTGGTGGTGTCGGGTCTTTCTCAAAGCCATGACGGTCTCATCCGCGCTGGCTGCCATCCCTTGGACCAAGTGGGGCGACCACAAGAGACATGCCACCGCCAAGACGCGAGCGGCAAGTCGCACATGGCCAGCGAGTCGTTGGTGGCTGATCATCCCAAAGTTCAGACTTCACCGATTTTCTGATTGTGATCATCCGCCGGTTGGGTTGATACAATTGAGCACCACGCACATAATGACCGCAGAAGCAGTGACAACGCAGTCATTCACAGCGGTTTGCCTTCAAGACTTGATTAGTATTCGCAGCAGCAGTCTCGGAAAGGGCACGGACGAGTAATGAAACGTACTCTGAAGAGGCGTGTGATGGCCAACGCTTGTCGCAGCCAAGATGTTCTTCGGTCGTTTCGGCCCGATAGGAGTCGTTTGTGAGTTGCGATCTGCAAGCGAAACGAGCAAAGGGGTTGGACACTGTGGATCAAGCCGTCGCAGATTTCTAAAACGCCTGGACATGCAGCTGAACATTTCTTACCTTCAACGTACTGTGCATTCAATAGCTGCACCTCGTCACCCTTTACGCATGGCCAGCGAACTAGGACTCAGGTGATACGCTCACGCCCACGTAGTTTTGACTGCCAAGCTCCTCGTTTGAAGTCTAATTCGTGTACGCACTGATGCTGTCGTCCACCCAGCGAATGCATACTCCATCTCCGTCTGATGATATCAGCTGCCGTTGGTCTACGCCGACATGGAGAGTTGTAATGGCTGTTCGGTGGTCCATCAAGAGCTTCTTGATCACAAACTGGCACGTTGGGATCGCCTTCACCACCAGAGGTCCCCCTCCACTGGATCCTGTAGCTGTGGCGCGGCGTACACCAACACGTACTGCCGTCTTCAATGTAGCGGATGAGTAGCTCGACGCTGAGCCATAGCGTGTAGCTGTGGTCAACGTCCCGTCTGCTTGCTTCTGGCGCTCTGCTACGATCTCCGAGGGGAACCGAAGACCCCATAACGTAACCGTACCGTTCGAATGACCAGTGACCGCAAAGATACCATCTTGCCAGGTTTCGCAGTTCGTCGCTAATCCACATGTCTGAACAACCAAAAACACACATGTGAGATAGAGTGACTAACGACATGATTTTCCGGTTGCGACGTACCATTTCACTCAGCCCCACCGCTTGCGTCGTCGTTGCGGCCAACAAATCCCCATTGATACTCCACAGGCGAAGTTCAGAGGACGAGCAGGCCACAATGTTCCCGCTCATGCTGTTGATGCCGATCTGCACGATAGCTCCGTTGTGTCCAGCAAGCTCACGAAGAAATGTTCGCGTACGGAGGTCCCACAATATCATGCACCCGTCCCTGGAAGCACTGGCGACAAGGTTGAACGGTCGATTGATTGCGACACTCGAGACAGCATCCTCATGGCCGACCAATTTTGCGAGCTGCCTGAACTGTCGTTGACCGTGCACTTTGCTGCACTCGATTACGTTCACGACTGCATCTTGCCCACCGGTGACGAGCACGACACCGTCGTCGGAGAATGCTGCGCAGTTGACTCGAGAATGGTGCGCGCCGTCGATCACACCGACGACCTTGTTGGCTTCACGATGTCGAGCCGAACTGCTGTGAACGCGGAGCTTCATCGTACCTTCGACATTCGATCCCCACTCGAGATACTTTGTGAACCGCGGAGGCATAAAAGTACACCCGACGCCGCGGCACTGGAACTTGTCACCGACTATTCGAACGTCGCCGACGGGAGCCTCCAAGATGTTGGTGGTGGAGTGCTTCTTCAGCAAGACATAATCATTTCCGACGGAGATCAGCGCCGGTGCGAGTGGCGTGTGCCACTTGATGAACCCGTCAATACTGCCGATTGTGTTGCCATCATAGGCTTGGCCGATGCCCGGAGGGATGCCTTGGGTTGTTGCTGCTGCGGTAGTCGACGATGTCGGTGGGGAGTTGATATTGACTAGGCTGGGTACCTTTCTCGGTGGATGGGGCGTCGTAAATAGCTTGGATGGTGTCTGCCCAAAGTTCTCGATCTGCGAGAGCATGGCGTTGCGCATGACCGGATCGTCGATCGCATCCAAGTCTACAGCACCTTCGTACGTGAAGTGCATAAACACGTTCTGCGCATCCAGCGCAGCTGCACCCGTCTGCTTGTACCCGAACACGAGGTCAATCCAGTGATGAAGATTCTCGGACACATACTTCGACTCGAGAGCACGGCGATGGAGTCGAATGAATTCTCGCGAGTCACCGTGAGCCCACGCCGGTAGCTTCACATGTGACACAACTTCTCCACCCTGGGTCGTACCGAGATCGTAGTCGTTGGCGTTGTACAGAAACTCGGGCAAGAAGAAAAACTCGGGCACGAGCTCGCGCACATCTTGTAGGTTCTCAGTCGACGCAGAATGCCAGGAGCCAGGAATACTTCGGAATAGTCGGTCCGCGTGATCAAATGAACCACCCTAATCATCAGTTGTGCTATTTTGTCAGTGGAAACACCATTCCATTCCTGGGACAGTTAGCACTCACCTGCAGCTCGCGTGCCAGTTGTGAAAACGGCTCCATGCGGATGAGGAAGTTGACGACGTACGCGGAGCACGAATAGTGCGTCCCATAGTGGAATGCAGGCGAGTCCATCGGGCTGTGCGCGGCATCGTAGTTCATCGCTGCGAAGCGTTCGCGGAAGAGTGCCGCTCGGTTTTCTCCCAAGGCGCCCATTGGCTTCGAAAGATCGCGAAAAACGGCAGGATTTTCCAGATCCAGAAAGGAGCTAGTGTAGTCGGCGAGCACCCACGGGAAGACCGGGTACTGTGTAATGTCGTTGAAGCTTCTTCCCGCAAGCGTGTTTAGGTGCATCAAATACTCGAAATTGGAGATCCCGCCCTTCAACCAACGCTTGGTGAGATTCTGGCGAATGCGTTTCACCGATAGGGAGAGCGCACTCGACCGCAATAGCGGATTCCAGAAGACGCTGTTGACGATCGGCATCTGGAAGAGGACTTTCGCCACCTCCTCGCGCTCGACCATCGATTCGTACTGTACAAAAAACGTCGAACCAGACGTGTCGAAGAACTCAATGCCAACAGGGCGAAGTTGGTACTTGATCCGATAGAACTGCCTCACGTCTGAATACTTGACACACCATCGCTGAGCTGCCGCGCATCCACCATGTCCAACGAGAGGTGAAGACTCGACCGCAGTTGATATATCTCCAGCAATGGCGTTACCCAGCGGCGCGATCGTGTACAAGGTTGAATCCGAGTTCTTAGATCCTGGGAGCGAAATCCCAATATCCGCGAATGTGTCTCGAATCAGGTCTTTCGTCTTCTTCTTACCAACCACGGGCTTCGACGGAGATATTGTGCTCGACAAGTTGGTAGTGCCGGATTGGAAGTTGGTTGCTGACGTTACAACACCTGCCCCAGCGGTGCTGCTGTCCGAGTCGCTGAATTGCTTCCCGTATCCACCGACAAAGTAAATCGCGTTCTGGCAGATCAGAAAAACACCCATGGTTTTCGACATGCCAGCCACGTGCGCAGCGTTGTACGAGCGTAGCGGAGGATAATCGTCTCGATGGAGAAATCGAGCAATGGCGCCGTACACGTAATCGGATGACGAATCGAAAATCTTCTCGTCGGTTTCGACGATCAACTTGGAGTCGGTGTCGGCATCAGAGGCGGTAGTGTGGGTCTTGGCCGACAGTCGCAGCGAAACAGCCCGTGCAGCATCGGTGACACGTGTCGTCTTCTCGTTGGAGCTTGTACACTTGGTTTTCTCCTCATCCTCAGAACCCGAGTCTTCGGAGTCGCTTATCATAAGCGCGGTTCCGAAGTGTGTCGCTGTGTGCGATTCTTCCTCATCCTCCTCATCCGAATCGACAACGGGGTCGGTTGTGTGGACACCGTCGAGACGCACTCCTCTGCCACCGACACTCAATGTCGCTTGCATCGCTTCACGATCCGCGAGATCGAAAAGTGTCGAAGTGACTCCCGCAGGCTCAGTCCTATCACGCACGGAAGAAATCGCGCCCATGATATTATCCGCAACTGTCGAGGTGACGTTGAGCAGCGCTCCGTTTTCACCCTCCAAGTACTCGCTGTAGATTTTGGTTGCTAATGCTGTAGCATAGTCGGGATTATCTTCCACTTTACTGGTCGCTGTTGGAGTGCACGTCAGAATCGAACCAACCAAGAATGTTGGCAAACAATTCCTATCACTTACCTCGAAGAACGAGTTTGACACGATCCACGTTGGACTTGTCGGCCAGCTCTTTCAAAATATCCGACTCATTTGAGGTTTTCGAGTGCGAGCGCTTGAACATGAACTCGCGGAAAGCTTCAACAGTCTGGTGAAACTCGAGTTTTCGCTGCAGCGGATCTCGTGGCATGGGGGCGCTGGTTCTTGGTTCCTCTTCTTTCGACAGATGGCTGCTACTATCCATCACGGTGACATATCCCCGAATCATCCGTAGTCGCATACGTTGAGGCCCCTCAGTAAAGTCAAGTCGATACTGCTGCCCATTCTGTTGAAAGACACTCCGCTCCAAGTAGAAGGGCTCGTTCGTCATAACCCGAGAATGTGGACCAGATAATATTCGTGATGCCTCTCCGCCACTAGACGGAGCACATCTGGCGTCATTCCAATCCCCGACGTGCCAAATCGCACGAGTATGCTGAAGCCGCGCAGATGTATCGCGCCACCGCAGCGTAGCGTCTTGCATGTCCTCGAAGCTGCATTCTAGAGCATTCAGAAACTTGAGCTGTGCCTTGCGCGTCGCAATACGGCCGGAAGCGAAGTCCAGCAGATCGCCTTCTTCTCCACCCAAACCATCGGCAGGTGTGGGTTTCAGCGAGCGATTCAGCTTTTCGGAGTTATCGTACCGAGGAAAATCGAGATTGAGATGCAAGTCGGCCTGTACACTCATCCTGTTTGACGCAGTGCTCGAACTGACTTTGCGGACGAACTCGCACGACAACAAGACATCGATCATGTGCTCCAAAATGGGCTCGGTTCTCGTGACGATCAGGTCTTTGAGAAGATCGTAATTCTCCGTGAGCCAAATGTGAAACTGCAGCCAGCTCTCGTGGCTCGCTGAAAGCTCTCCGCTGCTGATCCTTGCCGATGACACGTCGCTTGATGTGCGCGGCGGCGAAATCTTGAGTAAGCGGTCAAAGCCGCCATGGAAGACATCGACGACTTCTTTTTTGTTGGATGACATGTTTTGAAGAAGCGATACCTTGGGCTCGACAATGAGAAGCTCTTTGATCACCCCCATGCGCTGTTGGAATAGAAATTGCCAAAGTGCGATGGACGCGTGTCGAACACGCTCGGAATCGTCCACAAGCCAGCGCAGCAGCTCGGCCGCAAGCGACAACAGAAAGCTACGATCGGACTCGGCACCGATGCCAAACTCTCGATGCATCGCGGCCGCAGTGAGACTCTTCATCTTACTGATATGCGCATTCAAACCGCGAGCAGCTCCTGTTCCCGACGTGGCGGTCTCATTGTCTTGCGATGAGTGGTGCTGGTGGCCGCTGCTGCAGACGATCACGCCAGACACTTTGGTTTGTTGAATGAAAAACTGCCTTGAACTCATGAGACACTCGAGCAACCGTGGTGATGGCGATGTGCACTTGTGCGGACCACCCAGTTCGCTGAGCAGTGCGACTTGTGCACAATACACAAAGCAACCGTAAAAGAAATGTTGGTCCTCCAGACCAACAATCTGGCCAACATGAGCCTCGGCGCACATCCGCACGGTGCTCTGAAAGAAGATGAGAACGTCCGTTCCAAAGCAAGTGGACGCTTGATTTGCTGGGGCTGTGTTGGCATGCATCCCGGCACCATCGGTAACGGCACTCTGTCCATGCTCGTGGTGCTTGGATTCGTCCAGAAGATACCGAGCAAGCGCAGTGCTGAGCGTGCATAGATTTTTCAGCACCGGAAACGAACAGTAGTCGGACAACGCTTTGGAGTGCTTCACGACATGCACAACCAGCGCAAGCCAACATTTCTGACCCTCAGTGTGTGCGACTCGTGGAACGTTTTGAAGCTCGTCGTCGATACACTCGAGCAAGAACATCACATTCATCGCGAAGTCTTCTCTCTCGAATAGGCTTCTCATGATGAAAATCTTCAAAACGTCGAGACATGCTGATGCTCGGCGACCATAGCTGGAGTAGGGCGGACTGCCGGATAGTAGCAGATTGAGCCCCGCAATTCTCTCAACTTGAGTCTGCTTGGAGTCAGATGAATCGTCTCGGGCCGTCACGGTTGAAGACCGATAGAGCAGACATAACGTGAGTGCGCGGAAAATCGTGACACTAGATTGGCAAACTGTCGAGAAGAACGCTTCGCTGACCTCCACTTGAAATGCGAGCTGCTTCAAAACAACCACGGTGGCCTTGTCTGCCGCAGCATCCGCGGCGGCTTCACAGTTGTTGTGAAGCATCGCTCCCAGAAGATCCCACACGTGGTCGAGAGACTCCATCTCCGCATTGGTTGTAAACCCACTTGGTGTTGGCAGTGCAAACTGCTGCGTGTCATCAACCCCGAGCACCGGATCGTGGTATCCTGTTTCTCGTATAGGGATATTCGAGACGAACGCCAGCAGCGGGGTGTAGAAGTTGCAATCAGCACTGTACCCGCGCAAAACCCGCTTCAGTTTCTCAAGCATTATCGGCGTTTGAAGCACATGTCGAGCAAATGAGGAGTAGCTCTGCGCCAGCGAGAAGATAATGCGAGTGGATAACAGCGCTTCCAACCTCGCAAAGTTGCCGCTGTCCGTGCGACGAATGATTTCCAACAGCACACCGAGTAGGCTGTTGCCACTTGAATCACTGGCCACCGAGGAGGACGCAGTTGTAGCTGTAGGAGAGGCCAGCATTCCTAATCCAGCGTCCGCTCGATCCTTCCGTTTCTTCGCAACGGTTCCACCGCTTTTGAGCAAAATTGCGTCAACCATTGTGAGACCAAGCGGATCGGCTTCGTCTTTGTCTTTCTTCATCTTGATCCCTTCCCGACCACGACCCTGGCGTGGTGAAGCTGGTGCGTTCTCCACTTCACGATTCTCGATTTCATGAAGAAGAAACTGAAGAATTGCGACGCGAAATGGACTTTTCGCGTTCGCAAAAGGCTTCTGGCTACCCAACGACAGCAGCAACATATCGCTAATGGCCGCGATGTCTTCGATGTGGTTCTCAACGTGGGTGTACAACACGAGCAAGTTCACAAGCTGCACGAAGACCTCGTTGCTGATATCTTCTTTGAATCTCGGGAAGCAGGATTGATCACTCGCAGGTGATACCTCGTTGTCGCTGATGCAGATGTCCGCGATAAAGTGGAGAACCCATAGGACGAAGCCGGCTTGTCGCAACTGGCGCGCGTTGAAGATCGCGTTTGGATTCTCTGTGGCAAGGAGATCCTGCATGTGCATCATGAGCTTGATTTGCCATTTCGGCGGAAGAACTTGCCGAACATGCAGCGAGAGCACAACTTCTGACAGGGCGGCATAGTCTACCACCACAGGCCAGGCGTAAGGCGTAGTGTCCACCGAGTTTTGGCCCGTCACGCCTGAGACGCCACTGATCGTTCCACTGACTGCAAGACGGATTACGGCACCAAGTACAAAGTCGTCGACAAGGTGAACGCGACTCCGCAAGATATTCGCAACGAGAGCATAGCCGCTAGCATCCAAAAATTCGGCCAAGCACGACGGATTTCGGCGGTTGCACCGACAGAGCAGTTTCAGGGACACGCCGAGTTCGTGAGATCGCCACGAGTTGTCGAGAAGCGGTAGGATAAACTGCGTCACACCGCCGAGGGATGGCAGCACTTTTGCAAGATTCAATGGAATTGACGGTTCGGTGCCAATAAAGTTCACTTGCGCCGCCGCTGATCGTAGCCGCCCGCCATTCGAAGATGAGTCGCCGAGCGCCTCAAAACTCGTATTGATAGAGAAGAAGACGTCTCTGTCCGGTAACTTGAAGCAGCTGAGAACGTCGAGAATTTCCAGACCAAACACGCTCATTGAGCATTCCGAGTTCACAAACGAGCTGAAGCTTGACAGCTTGAGCTGCCTTTTCTTTGTGTCAGACAGTCGAATTGTGATCCCACTTTCATCTTGGTCTTCCTTTTTCATGAGCAAATCCGACAGTGCGTTCCCCGATTGCGTCTCCCCTGGGGCCAGAGTCTCGTACCACTGGCGGCGAGCAGCCTTACTCAGGCGCACCAGCTGTGCTCGTCTTGCAGCGCGGCTCACTTCGACTCGTCTCTTGGTCGCGCGGTCCAGCTGATTCGTTGCAATGGCTTCAGACCAATCTCCAATGGAGCGATACGCATGGCCACCGAACTGACCCCGGAATGAAGGGCCAAGTAGGAATATGCAGACGATTGCTGAGGGTGGAAGCACGTCTTCGACAAACCATGTCGGACCAAGTTGCCAGGGAAGAGCAGGGAAGGTACCGCAAATCTGGATGTCCTTTCCAAGAAACGCCTGCAACGCGCCGGCCGACGAGGTCGACGGATACGCCAGTTTCTTCGTTGCCACTTCCGCGCCATCAATGAAAAGCGTGACCTGAGAGTTACCGAGAGCGGACTTTCGATGAGTCACAGCAACGTGATGCCACTGAGATGCCTTTTCCTTCGCTTCTTCCCCATCGTCAAGCGGGATCGACTCGCTCCGGAGAAGATTCACGTTGACGTTCTTAAAAATGACACTCGTTCTCTTTGAAACCGGATTTACATTCGGTCCAGCGGTCGCGGAGCCGGTATCGATGCGAAGACAACCATTTGCTTGATCAAAGTAGATGCGTGTGAAGCACCCCGATGCCTCGAGACAGTAAACAGAGAGCAAGCACACGAATCCCTCCAGCCCCGCATCTTCACTTGATTCTCGAGTGCTTGGTTCATTGCCCGCGACGAAAAGCATATCCTTCGGGTTCCCTCCTTCCGCTGTCGCCTTGATCATTGGAATCGTTCGACTGGTGATTGACTCCGACTGCTGAAGCGCACGAACCCACATTTCTGTGTCATCAACTGACCGATCAGGACTCTGGGCTACATAGAGCTTGTCGTGACACCAGATGAAAAACTCATAGGGACCCTTGGACGAGACTGTGGTGACCGTGAGAACCACTTTCGGATTGGCGCTGTTTCGAGCAGCAGCAACCTCAAACAGTGAGAGCTCTGCACCAACGAGAACGCAGTAAGACTCGGAGAATTCAGCCTCATCACCGTCGAGCTTTAAAGCCAGCAAGCCTTCACAGAGTGCGACGCAGACCGTACCAGGCGCAGTTGATTCATGTGTTGCCGCTGGTGAGGATTCACGCCGTTTCTTGTCGACTGGTGGGAAGCGTAGCCAGCAAGAGAAACTGTAACCACTTGAAGGTGGCCAGACACGATCCGACTGGTTCACAATATGAACGTAACCGGACGTCATGCGTGATCGCACATTTGTGCCGACGGCTACGTGCGGAACGGGAGAACCCTTGAGTGCCACTTTCAGCATTTGCAGACCGACCTCTTCGCCGATATCTTCGCTTCGAGCACTGCTTTTATCAGCCTTTGATGGGTGGAAGTGGTTGCTGAGATGTAGGGGCATACTCTTCGCAATCACACGGACGTAGTCCCGGAGATACGTCGTGGATAGCTCTTCTTTCGACATCTCCGCGATGAAATTGAGCAGCACATGTTGCGCTGGACACGACGAGTTAACAAGGATGGCGATTATGGATGGCTCCCCGATCCATCGGAAAACCCCTGCTCGAACCAGGCTTGAGACTTGCTTCTTCTTCGAGAATGAGATGTCATCGTTCGAAATTACCTTTGACAGCAATCGCTTCAGGCATGTCTCTCCGTGTTCTGGTTGCATGAACGGCAGCAAACAAAACAGCGTTTCAACTGCGTTGGGATTTCGAATCTTGTTCCTTGGAGCCTCCCGACCGGTGATCAACTCGAACACGCGACCCATCACGAGTGACCATCTGTCAGTATCCATGACACCAGAAGTTGCGAGACAGCTTGCCAGAGTGGAGAAGCGGATGTACGTTGCGAAATGCTCGATAGCGCGCTCGTTTCCGCTGCACGATGGGTCAAGCGTGACGCAGATCATCTCAAGGACGCCGTCCAGCTGAAAAAACTGCGCATCTTGCATACCGTCCTCGTCAAGCTGCTGAAATGACGACAGCATCGACAGGAGTATCTCGTGCCCTTGGCAAGTTTGCCACGCCTCCCAGAAAAGTTGTCCGTGGAGCATTTGCTTCAGAGTGTCCATGATGAACTGCTGCTTCGGTCGACAAAGTCTTGCGCGTTGAAGTAATTCCAAGAGTTTCGCCAAGTCTGACTCAACACCACACTGGAGCAGCGAGTAACATTCTTGACTCTTAGCATGTTGTACACTTGCTTTGGTGAGGTTGGCGAGCACGACAAATACCGAGAAGACAGGAGTCTTCACATCGTTCTTTAGACCAGTGTCGTCTTCGCTCATGATCACATCCGCAATGGCGTACAGGGAATAGTGAACCTGCATCTCGCGGAATTCAGCCATTAAAGGCACATTGTCCTTCACAATCGCACAGACCACAGAGCTCCACATTCCCAGCCTCGATTTGAACGCAGCCAGATATTGTTGTTGTATGGCTGGGTGTCCCGTGTTCGCCGAAATCGAGCTTGCAACTTTGACGAAAAGAGCATACACACCTCGCTCTAGCAGTCCGAAAGAATGGAACTCGTCTTGGTATGCAGGAATACTTGAGGTCTTCAAAATCTTCAAGATACAGTCACACACGAGACCAGCACGCGAATCGATACCGACACTTCTGCTCACAAACTCAGTCGATGACGTTCTTGCACCCTCGAGCGTTTGTGTGACGTCAAGCACGTCAGCGGTTGAGAATTCGATGAACTGGCTGACTAGCACCGCTAGAATTTCGATAGGTAGAGGGGAGTCGGCTTTCGCGGATACACAAACATATTCGACAATTCGCAAGGTAATGACTTGAGCGTCGAAGAAGGCAATCGATGGGAGCCTCGACAAAATCATCGCGAGAGCTTGGGTTTGATGCTCGAGACACACAAAATTTTCATACGCGCTTGTGTATACTTGGAGAATCGTCGTGAGCAGCTGAAGCAAAAGCTGCTCCAGCCGAGCCTTCAACTCGCACTCACTCGCTGACTTGAGGCCGCTCATACAGTCAAGAACGAGATCTCGGATGGACAGGAATGCACCGATGTTTCTCGCACCGCAGGTACTCACGGTAGCCATGTTTTCGTCTTCGCCGCACACACCTGAGAAGCCAGTGCCGAGAGGCAAAAGCAGGGTGTAGATGTAGATCAGGGTTGACACATCCAGTTCGGATGAATTCTTGATCCACTTCGAGAGCAGCTCGTATCCACCGGAAGATTGGAATTCACCAAGTAGAACGAGAGAGAACCGGCACGTCTTCTGGAGGATGTAGATGAGGGACTTGAAACCAGGCGCCGGATCGTAAGCTCCCACCAGGTGGTAGTCACTCGCACTGTTTCTTCGTGTCGGCATCGAAGCTTCGCTGTCAACTCTGTCAGCGACTACTGATTGTCTTGTCTCGTTTGGTTGGAATTCAGTGCAATGATTGAGCCCCAGTGCGTCGCCCACGGCAGTTGCGATGGGCTCCTTTTCACTTGACTGAGAGTTTGCGATGCACGACCTCATCTTCCCAGAGCACGCTTGTAAAGCAGCGGCTGCAGTCTCAGATGTGGCTCTTGGTGCATCACTGTACTGCGCCATCATCTTCACTGTTCGCCCGACAGTGTTGCAGTCTTTGAGGTACCAGACAAGACCCGCATTGAAGTTCCTGTCTGAAATCGATGCCAAAACCAGGCTAGACATGTCTCGAAGGTAGCGCGCACTTGATGGATAGTCTTCCGCGACGAGATAGATCAGATTGGGTAGTTCGCAGCGAAACTGATCCATGAGCGAGAAGTCTGAAGCAATCGCTTGAACACAGCTCATCAGGAAGTGGACCGGTCGTTCCAATTCTGCTGCAGTCGTTGACGTGAGCGTTGAGTTTGTTGACATTGTCGAAGCTGAACTGGTAGTTGCGCTTGCCATCTCATCGAGCTGCCGTAGTTCGTATTTGACGAGATGGATACGGACCTTGTTCATGAAGTCGAGCACGAGCGATGGGAATGCGGTTTGTTCACAAAGAGATACACCAATCGGAGAAGAGAAGTAGTCTTTCAGAAGAACGAGAGACGGATCTCCTGAAGAAAACAAACGCAAGCCGCCAAGGTTAAGGCTTTGAATCTCCACAAATTGTCGAGAGCTTTTGCGTACCCCTTTCAAGTAGCTTGTCCGCAGCCAGATTGATAAAACCACAAAGTTGGCCGAATTCGTTTTGAAACGCGGCATCCTCAATCATTCTGGTCATGCTATAAAGCACAGCACATTCGTCAGCGGAGCCACAGCACATCCAACGGACGGTGACTCACACGTCTTTGATCTTCGCCGCGATCTCGCGCATCAGCATTTCAAGATTTTGGTTGAAGACCTCCAGTCATGCATCCATTTCTGCGATGTCAATACAAAACCAACAACGTGTGGAACAGATCTGCTATTGGCATACCTTTGCGGGGACGTGCATGGAAGAGGACGCGGACACTGGAGGCGGGGGCGACTGCAAGGCCGCCTTAGCAGGTGATGAAGACTGGAAGAACGTATCCCAGGTACTCCGGGGTCCGTGCTTGTACTGGAGGGGCGGGCTCGTGACTTGGCGCGCGCCATGGATGGATGGCGCCGAGGATCCGCCAGCGCCACCGGGCGATGCGGCCTGCGTGGACTGCGCGTGCGTCGACTCTTTGTGCTTGTGGAAGAATCCCCCCAGGAGCTTCTTCATGGTCGTCGCCGGCGCCTCTCTGCTCGTGCTTGAAGTCGCGCCGTGCCCATGGGCTGACTTGACGGCGAAGGGGCCGACGAAGCGACGTCCTGCTGGCGTTCTTTGCGCGCGCCCAACGGCCGTGCCCAAAAGGAAACTAGAGTGATGGTCATGATAAAATGTGCCACTCCAGTCCAAGGATCACACAAACGCAAGAATGCGAATTCGCAAATTCGAGTTTACGGTTAGTAAATTTGCTCAGACGCATCGCATTTTTGCGATATGCACAATTCCAAAACGAAAAATATACGCGAGCGTCCCACATTTAACCCAGCCCCCTATTTGTGTGATTTTGGAGGGCTCCACTTCCACCGTAAAATGGAGATGGCGCCAGCCGTGGACGACGGCCGTGTTCGTGTGCGCGTTCTCTCAGCACGCGTGGTGTCGCCGATAAAAGGACGCGACAGACTCAGCGCAGGCGTCGCCGTCAACTGTGCTGTGGGGGAAGTCGTGGAGGTGCAAGATTCGGCGCAGAAGGCGAGCCCAAGTGACCGGGTGATCTGGAGTCAAGGCGGTGCGCGTCACGATCCGGCACATCTCGAATCGGACGGATCTGCACACTGCTGCTGGATTGATGTCCCTATGTGTGCAGTGCGTCGTATCCCTCAATCAATGAGCGGCAACGTGGCTCAACTCGTCAACGATATGGCCGCCGCCATCCACATCGCGCGGATTGTGGTCGCGCGCCAGCTGACGACAATCGCAATCGTTTCGACATCTACAGTCATTCCGCTGACGCATCTTATCATGTGGCGCCTCCAGAAAGTATCCAACCCACTGCAGACTCCCCGAGTTCACGTCAAGGTGCTCGATGAGGTTTCGGACCAAGAACATATTTCGTCGGGGCCGCTCACATCAGCCACCGTTCTGCACTCAGGAGTTCGCGATGATGGTGCATTGTTTCTCGACTGCTGCATCGATGTTTGCTGTACCGACGCGTCGCTTGACTTTGCAACGAACCAGCTCGAGCCTCTCGGCACGCTCATTCTGTTGGCCTCGGACCCCCAAGCCAATGCGTCCAGTGGATCGACTGCGATCAATATGAACACAGTTGTTGTCAATGAGCTCAACCTCGTCAGCATCGGAGACTTTCAAGACGAGCTGAGTGAAGCGATTGAAGTCCTCACGTCGCATGCGGCCGTATTCACGACTATGGCGCAGCACATAGCTGACTCTGAAAGTGTTCTCTCTGCGTAGTGATCGTTTCCAAAGCAATCTGAATTCTCTTTCTCTCACAGTCCACAGTACTGTAGTCCCCTCGGGATATTGACCAGTTGGTATTGGCGGATTTAAGTTGATTGCCTGTCCCGAATCGGCTGTTTGAAGGGTACTGAACAGTTATTACTCAAGAAGGCTTGACTCCAGATCACCCGGTCACTTGGGCTCGCCTTCTGCGCCGAATCTTGCACCTCCACGACTTCCCCCACAGCACAGTTGACGGCGACGCCTGCGCTGAGTCTGTCGCGTCCGAGAGGATCTTGCCGCGAAATTGTCGGCGGTCGAGACTTGAGACCGTCGTGCGACTGGTCTTACTGATATCACCGACCTTCACTGTGAGCTTAAACAGCATCGTTAATCTGCCTCACGCGGTTTTGGAATCTTGTTGCGGCAGAATGCCACTCACAACACAGGCTTTCCGCGTCACAGAGCTGGTATTCC
>JAADVZ010000345.1:0-29890 GCA_023335925.1 Pythium phragmitis
GTGGGTAGAAATGACTTTTACAAATTTTGGCTGAGGTGTGTGTGCGTGTATCCGTTTTCCGCTCGCTTGGTGGTGGTGGGGATCTTTTTTGGAGTAGTAGCGTTCGCCCAGTTCTTTCCTGGGCGACGAAACTCAGTGCGTGGTGTACATGACGGTCTCATATGTGAAGAAGGGGAAAAAATTGTGACATTGAGAAGGAGAGACCGCTCGTCTCTGCGTTCACTCATGCGGCGAGGACAGTGTTGGCAGTAGTGACGGACGACGGGAGCGAGTCGGGCTCCGACAGCAGCGACGTCCGCGGCGACGACGCGCCGACCGACGACGAGCCGCGGCGAGGTGCCTCGACACTGCCCACGCCGCTCAGCGCGCGGCGGATCGCGCTCTGCGACTTGCGGCGCTCCGTGTCTTCCTCTTTCTCCTTCTCTTTCAGCAGCTGCGTCATCTTGTGGAGCTCTTCGCCACGGCGCACAGCCTGCTCAAGGTCTTCTCGCTCTCGCTTTTCCTTGGCCTTGAGCTGAAACTGCAATTGCCGTTGGCGGTCGGCCGACTTGGCGGCATTGGCCTCTTCCAGTTTGCGGCGCCGCTCCTGCTGGGCTTCCTTGTTGCGCACGTACGTGGCGCTCTGCTTGCTATAGTCGAGGTACCGCGGCTGCACATTGTTGTACCGTGACTTGCGCGTCGACTGCGCGAGCTGAAACGCCGATGGGTCGATCGAATCGGTCGACGACGTCGACGACGCAAAGCTGAGCCGCTCGCTGCGGTGGCGGCCGTCCCAGTCTTCGTGGTCGGCGTCCGTGCCGTTCGTGCCGCGGAGATCGAGCCCCAAGAGCGCGCGGTTCACCGACGAGCGGCGCGACGACGACGACTTGTTGGACGTGAACGACCGCCGGTCGGCCGACGCCGTGCCATTGTGCTGCTGGCTCGCCCGCGTGCCGGACCGCAACGGCGTCGAGAGTCCGTTGGCGCCCATAGAGTCCCGAGACGACGAGCGGCTAATGTCCGAGGCATCGCTCGCGCGGCGCCGCGACGCGAGCGACGGCGTCGTGGCCTTCATCATCTCCTTGACCTTGCTCTGCACGTTAGCATACTTGGGCGTCTTGCGCGTCGGCGTCTTGGCGCCATTAGGACTCGTTGTGGACGCCAGCGTTGTGGTGGTGCTCGTCGTCGTCGTCGCCACCTGCGGCTTCTTGATCTCTCTCTTGATGGCGCTCGGGTTCTTGGTCGTGCGCGACGCCAGCGACGCGGCCGTCGGGGCAAACAGCTTGGACGGCACGTTCTCGGGACGCCGGTACTTGTGCAGGTGCGCGCGTCGCAGCATGCGCGCCCGCGCCGGGTCCGACTTCATGGCTTCGCGCAGCTCGGCCTCGTCCTGCGGCGTCATGCGCAGCTGGCGCTCCAGTACGTCCAGGAGCATTTCGCGGTCGTCTTCGCCGTCGGTCGAGAAGCGCTCGCCCACGACAATCATGTCTTCCGTCTCGATCGTGTGGTCTTCTTCCATGACAAACGACCGCTCCGTCGTGAGAATCGGGCGCTTCTTCTTGGTCTCCTGCTCGGGCGTGTGCATGAGCTGCTGCGGGTGCGGCTGGAGCTCCTCAGCCTTGGGCGCCTCGTCCATTGGCGGAGGCGGAGGCGGCACGTCGCGCTGATTGTTCGACGCGTCGTCAAACTCCATCGCGAGCTGGCGCGCCACCACGGGGGCCACGTCGTCTTGTGGCTGGAGCGGCACTTGAATCGCGTCGCCATGCGCCGCGGACCCGGCGCGCTTTCGCGCCACCGTGATCTCGGGGCTGCGCTGCAGCTTGCGCGCCTCGGTCTCGGCGCGCTGCTTGGCCATGAGCGCGTCGTACTTTTGCTTCTCGGTCGTCACGTGGACGCTGCGCTCGTCGCCGCCGTCGAAAAAGTTGCGCACCGTGCGGAACGGGAGCTTGTCGAGGCTCTGCTCGTGCTTGGTCTCGAAGCGCGACACGAGGCTGCGCACGGGGGACGTGGGAATGGCGGAAATGGGAAGGAGCTCCTCGTGGCGGGTCGGAGAGCTACTGGATGGCGGGACGTCCGGAAGCGCGAGCGAGGCCATGCTAGCAGCACAAAAAAGGCGTTTTTTGTTTCTCGGCTCTTGGTTTTGTGTTCTCTCTTGGTTCCAACCACGGCTGAGATACAGTATTCGGAGCAGAACACTGTTCTTGGCAACTCAGATGGAATCACAATCTGGAGAACGCGCAGTGCTTCGGATTTCCAGAGACGGTTGAAGCGCCGAGGCGGAGATGACCTTCCGACGGATCAGAAACTATATATCCACCCGACGAAAGGGGAAGGTGAGTGGCGCCGCACGTGTGTGGAGGGGAGGAGGGGAATGAGGGGATACGCGCGTCGCGACGATGAAGCGGAGAATGCCCGACCGCGACGATGCGACACCTGGAGCAAGGGGGGATTCCGACGGAATGACTTCACCTCGCTGACCAGCTTCAGCGAAGTCCAGCCCAACCCCAGCATGTCAGCCCACATACACAAAGGTTCGGCAGTGGCTATTTTGGTAATTTTCAAAGAGCAATGACCAGACGGTTACCATCATTCCAAAATATATGGTTTTATTTCAGTACATAAAGTGGATTGTGTGGTGTATTGGATGCATGCCCACCTGAAAGGTACTTATTTATAGTGAACCTAGCCCTACCATGCCATCCGGCCCCCAGATATTGGGCCAATAAATTGCAGCGAGCTGTGGTTGCCTCGAAAACGGATTTCTGTCGTCACTTCTTCCTTCGACTGACTACTACTGTACAGTCAACCCAGTTCTTTTCGCTTTCTGCAGGACGTGATAATCCCTATACGCTCCGGTAAGAGCAAGGCAGAACAAAAACAGAGAACCGACCGAGAACTACCAGAAGAGCACGCCGCGCCGCTTGGTGCCACACACAACAAAGACAGAAAACAAGAAAGTTTTGTTCTCTCTTGGACACGCGCTTCTTGTTTATCGAAATCACCGACTGTTTTTTGTGTTATGCTTTTTTAATTCGCTCTCCGCACCAGAAGCTTCTTTTTTTTCTTCTCCCGTGGTGAAAATCAGGTAGAAGCTCTTTGGTTCTCCTTTCTGCAGATATGACGCCACCTAATGCACAGACGACTACTCCGGTCCTGGATATCCCTCCTCAAAAGCCGAACCCGTCCAGATCTTCCACGGCCGCGTCGGCTTCGTCCATGTAGTCGTTGATGAAGAGCGCCTCCCATCGGATCACGACCGACGCAAAGATCTTGGCCAGCTCCTTCATGAGCGACATGACCTCCTGGCCCTTGCTCTCGTACCGGCCAATGCCACGCACCATACAGCCATGGATCTCACGGCCATCACTCGTGACCTCGATCGCATCTTCGAAAATATACCTGCAATAGCCAACCCCCATGAGTCCAGATCGCCTGACGTGAGACCGTCACACCGTCCCTCTAGCAACTACGTACCCATTGCAATCGTCTTCGTATGAAAACGTCAGTGCATTGGCCGAGCCCACCGAGACTGATCCGACGAGCCAGCGTTCCCCAGGACCCATGAAATGGTCATCCCTGGAGATAAACGTCGCTGCGAGCGACGACACGGCGCCGCGTCCGGGAAAGTCCTTGACCGTCTGCACGATGCGGACGTTCGGGCTCGGCCACTGGAGCACCCTTTTGTTTTTGATTTCGGGAAACGTCTCGAGGTACTTGGCGAAATCCACGTCAAAGTTGCGGTCGGCAACATCGTGGGCGCGCATACCGCGGTAGAACTTGTACGATCGCACAAAGTACTCCGACTGCTCGGCCCAAAAGTCAAAGTGCCACCCGAACGCGTGGTGCTGGATCGCCGGCGGCGCGGTCGAGTTGAGAATGCGGAGCACCGCACGCTTACAGGTCTCGATCGTTGAGTGCATGTTTTGTATCCGAGCCGTGTCCCAGATAATATCGTCACTGCCGCTGACTGAGGGACTGGTCGCGGTCTCGCTCCAGCCGCCGCGTCCAGGGGACGACGTGACCGATGCTGAGGACGATGCCACGGAAGCCGACGACGAGACTTGGTCGCTGTGCATGGCCGAGACCTTGGCACGCAGCGCTTCGTTCTCCCGCTCCACGGATTCCACATGGTGCCGCTGGCGTCGCAGTTCGCTCTCGTACGACTGCATCGTATGTGAGATGAACTCTTCGAGCTGGAAGACCTTCATACGGAGCTCCTCGGTCTCGCGCTGCATCGTTTCAGTAGATCAGTCCTCCATTTCTTTAACAAATAGTCACATGACAAGGAAGTCGTACCCGTTGACGGTCCCGACACCGGCGAGAGGCCGCCCGCACTTGCTCGCGGCGGCGCTGGGCCTTGCGCTTTTGGATGTCTTCCTCTGAGAGCGGTTCGCTCTTGACACACGTCTCACCGCCACTGGCCGAAGGGGGTGTCGTGTTGCGGTTGGCCTTCTTGCTGTTCTTGGGGCCGCCATCTTCAGACTCCTCGTCACTGACCTTGACCTCGGCGAGTTGCGACAGCGCCGGTGGCGTCGTCACGTCCCCATCGCCATGCATCAGCGACGACGACAGCGTGACTTGACCGAGCATCAGTCGCTTGCGCTCGAGCAGCTCACGGCCCAGCGACGACGCCTTGGCCATATCAAAGCCACGCGCATGTTGGCGGGGCTCCCCGGTCTCGTCCGACCGCGACGAGCGCTTGCCCGTGACGCGCGCGTCCGACGTGGAGCTGGTGGCTTGGTCCGCTTGCTCCTCCATCTCGACGTTACCACAGCCGTCGAGCGGGAGCTTGTCCGCTGGGGACTTGGTCTCCATCTTGGGCAGCGCCGACTCGACCCGCATCTGGGCTGCTGGTGGAAACGTTTTCAGAAGAGCCTGAGAGTTGCGACCGAAGGGAGAAATGAAATAATACCGAGGGCAAAAAAAAGTGGGGTGGACGAAAGAAGGAAAAAAAACGGCCCCTGTTGATAGACAACAGCCCTTCTATTTTTGTGTGTGATGATGACATGGATTGAACGCACACGTGAGGAAAACGTTGGGTGCCACAACAAAAACAACAGCAACAAAACGTGTGAAACGGGTGTCTGAGAGAAACGGCAGAAAAACTGGGAAACATATACCCTAGCCCTTCTCATAGCTTTCGAACAACATCCGTGGTGGGATCCAACAAAACTTCAGATTGGATCCTTACTTAGTAAATCCGCAATGAGCCAAACTTGTTTTGCTGGTTACATTTGCAAATTCACGTGCATTTCACGCTTGTGCAAAACCCTGCAATGGTTTTCTAATCGCTCTGTTCATTGATAATCATGTGAACCTCAATTTTGCGAGGCATCTCTGCTGCAGTGGTTCTCACGGTCAAAACAGCGGCTGCTGTATTTTGGCCTGGCAGTGTGGTCTGGAATACCGTGGACCAGATCGGTTTTGTCGTAAACACTTCGGCGCCATGTCCAGTCTGTGTAACACAAAAACACTACTCGGGCAGGTGTAGAAAAGTATGAACACTGTAAACTTACAGTTCCGAAAATACTCGATCAAGCACTGGACAATCTTTATGAGACTGCATTTGCAGTATCCGGATAGGGTACCGTAACGGAATTGCTGTAGGTTCCACATCTCTTTCAAACGATCCTGATGCTGGGGCTCGTACTAATACCGTAATGCATGTGTGCATGTGTACTGTATTCCGGCGTTCTGAACCCGGAAATTTATCATGGGTTAGATTCGCCCCAAATTCACTATTAGAGTATCCCATCCCATTCTATAAATAGGGATTGGTTACTCTAATAATGAATTTGTGGCGAATCTAACGACAACCGCCATGATATGTGGGCAACTTGACCTTTAGTATAAAGGTCAAGTTGCTGTCACGGGTTATCTTCCACTGGCCGAAAATAACCAAACAAAAAATTACCAAATATACTGAATTTGCACAGAAGTGTGCAAAATAGAAACTCAAGCAAAGACGACTGCGTGTCTTCTCCTCTTCTAGATGCATGGTGTAATGATAGATTCTCCACTTCGCTTGCGTGCGTCACGCCGTACCTCCCTGCGGTTCGCGCCCTCCGCTGCGCGGCACCATGCGCCGTGACGCACCAGCAACAACATTTGAAATGATGAGTGTGTCTCTTCGTTTCCTCTAATTCAGTATATGTACCCACCCACCTTGAAGTCGTCCAATACTTCTATTTGACATTTACAGTATCCGAGCTGGTAATGGCGATCGCATGCTGTACGACACATACAGTACACGCTTTGCGTCGTTACAGTGCCGTGACGGTGGTGACCACCATCGTGGTGGTACCATCTCAGTGCCAGGGACCTCGATGTAACGGATCCGCTCGGCATTGCAGCAGAGCCAGCGTTCAAGCCTGAGCGGTGATCCTTGATCTACGTATCGAGCTCTGCCAGGAGCAACTCGCTGACGTTTGTGTGACACACTTGGAAATTGATAACGTTGTTGGGAAACGCTGAACTAATGAGTCCGTCGTCAGCCAGTTGGCCGTTCGGCAGCTCGAGACGAACGAATATGATAGCCACACCGTGACAGACGATGCGTGGGTCTTCATTACGCGGAGAGAGCATCGATGGTCGCGCAAACGTAAGGAGACCAATCTTGAAAAAGTGTCGCAAGCCCTGACAGTGTCAGGGGAGTACACAAGCAGACCTCCCACGCCTGGAAGACAAACTGCAGGTGTGCTTTCACAGGAGAGTATCATGTAGACGAGTCGATTAATTAACAATTCAGGAGACTGGGGTTGTTCGTTCCTCGCTACGCTCGGGGCTATCACAAATATACGAGAGGGCAGTCACTTGGGCCCTTGATGATGACTTCCTCCAACCGAAAAGGGGTTGTGTGGGTCGAAGAGCGCGTGCGAGTAGGTAATTTGTCCACGAGCAAAGAAAGGTTTCTCGGTCGTGCTTCTTGAAAGGGGAACCTTTCTTAGAACTCGGTATAGAGCTACTTAGTTCGCTAATAGACTCCAACTTCAACAACAGCTCTTAGAACTCGGATTCTGCCAACGTCAGAGCAAAGCGCACCGTCTCCGTCGTGAAGCACGCGTACATGCGGTTGACGACCACCGGGCTCTCGTCGAGAAGATCCAGAATTGCGCTCTCGTCTTGGGCAGCGACTTGTGGACGTTTAAGCTCACGCAATTGTTCACCATCGTCGTCGTCGATATCATATTGCAGGTCATCCGGATAATCGTCCAGAAATGGTCGTGGACAGATGCATCGAATGACGTACTCACGGTGGACGGGATCTCTCGCCGATGGATTTTGAAGCACGAGCGACGCGATCCGGCTGCGCAGCGATGGATCTGACAGCAGATTTGAGATCAATCGCCGTGTAGAGTTGTTGGGGTCACTCCCGGGCGTCACCCGTTTGTGCGCAATCGATAGCAGTGCGTCCACAAGCTGCATAGCTTGTGGAACAAGTGTCGGGGGTCCTTTAGTATCGGTCGTAAAGTACTGCAACAGCGCGCTGGCTTGCGACAGCATCAACTCAACAAGCTCGAAAGTGCGCGTCATCGTGCGGCATGCATCGAGCGCCATCTCAAAGGCGACTTGCAATTGGCTATTCGCCTTTTCTTGCTCGTCTTTTTGGTCACGACCAGTTGGCAAAGCGACTTGCGACTCGGCGTACGCGTCATCGAGCAGTGAGACAGCTCGGTCGCATTGCTTGCGCAGCTCGATGAGCGCATCGTCAATCGTGGACAGTCGTGTGGACCCGGATGATGCGGATTGCAATGGCAGGCACGCGTGCTCGAGCATGGCGTAGCAGCTCGCGACGGCGCCAACGAGCATTTGATGAAACATTTCGTGGGGAGAAATCGTCTCAAGGTAGTGATAGAGCTTCTCGGACTCGCCCACGGGGTCGAACAGCCGCCGCTGTTTGCTGACAGGCGTTGGGACACTGCTTTCCCACATCTGATGCCACAGGTGAAGAGTCGTCGACGAAGCGTTGGTTCCGCCGCTGGCGCTGCGCATTCGATCGGACAGCATGCCTTGGCCCTCAAACCACCACACGTTTTGTCCGTCTGGCGGCAAACTTTTGGTGAAACTCGAAGCTGTGAGCGGGTCCGCGGAGATCCAGTCTTTCGGTGAATACCAGCGAATGAAGTCGGCGAGACACGCACCGGGGTTGGCCGCCTTGAACGCTTGCATGTCCGAAACCAACGCCGCACTTTGTAGCTGCTGTCGCAAAATCGTTGACTCGGGGCCGACACCCAACCGCGATAGCAGTTCTTGTTGTTGCTTGGCAACGTCTTCAGTGAGTGGTACAGCCGCTTGGGTAAGTGGTTCCATCAATGGCTGCTGCGAAATCAAACCGGTCATGCCAAGAAGTGCTCGTCGAACACCAGCGGGGGAAAGTGAGGTGGGAGTGCGAATGGAGGCGCTCGCATCCTCGACTTCGACGGAATCGAAAAATTCGTCGTCGCTGAGGGAGCCGCCCTCATCGTCGTCAAACTTAAAAGCCGTGAGATCCGACATCTTCATACTTGTCCGGCGTGCGCTGGTACCAGACAAGGACCGACGGAGAGATGATGAAGGAGCCATGTCTTCTGAACTAATCTTGGTGCCCTCTGCTTGACGCAGAATACAGGTGTTCAATAACTGGAGCTTCTGGTGGAGCAGGCACTGGCGGAAATCTGGATTGGGGAGATGAACCAAAGAGGAATCGAGCAGGAAAAGTGCGTCCAGCGTGCGTGACGCCGAATCTTCAAAGTTATCCTCGGCAGTCGTCGCGGTGTCTCTCGTACTCTACACATTCACCGTTGCTCAGTTCATATCACCACAACAAGAATGCCTTGACGCCAATATACCAGAAGTGGAAGTAATTGCTGCTGGAACCAGCGCTCCCGCAGCGACTTGACAAACTCGACCCATAGAAAGGACATTGCGCTCAACCCCTCTGCAAAAACACAGTAGTCTCGTCAGGCATACATCTCAAAACCGCTATCAAGATTCGTGGCACACTTACGCAATTGGCCCATTCGACATGCCAACACCGAGACGAGTTCTCCAACCGGTGCAGAATGGAAAATGGCTGAAGGCAGGGACCAGTTCGCATTCTTCAAGTTTGCGCCCGACACCGCGGGGTCATTGTGCTCCGGGCCGTCGAATATCTCGGCAACAATTCGCTGGATCGCTTCAATGTCGGCACCCTTCCATGTGGCCGCCGAGACGATCGAAGAGGTAATCGAACCGATCGCATTGCCAAACACGGCGGCCGCACGAGCTGCAGGGATCGCGCTCGAGGAAGACGTAGGCGGCGAGGGAGTCGAGCCGCCACCACTTACCGAGGGCGGACCGGACGACGATGGGGGAGGCGAATTGATGGTCGGCGCGAGCTCTGACACAAGCACGTCCCGCCTGATCTCACGCGCATTTGCGTACGCGAGCACCAAGTTGGCGACGACACGGCTCAACGGCATGGTCGGTTTCCGCATATGGTCATGGTTGCCTCCTCGTAGCCACTCGCTCGACTTGGTCTCCAACTGGACATTAACCATCCACTCGGGTGCAGTGGCTGGATCCAGTGTCGAGTGGACGGCATTGTCCACGTACGTGCCTTCTTTCAGGTTGGGCCAGATCGCCGTCAGCTCAATACCCGCGATCGGATTCGTGGACGCGCCCCAGAAATGGTCGCGCGTAGACGACGATGTGCCACCAAAAAGCACCTGGCTCAGCTGCTGCATATCGGCAAACGACTGGTCGACATGGCTTGGTGGTACTTCATATCGCCACTCCATCGGCAACTTCTCCATCTCGCGAGGGTCGTCGTCTTTGCGCCAGGCGTACCGGAACGCGGCCGAGACCCACGTTCCAACGCTCAGCTCGGACGCATCACCTCCGCCCGCAGCCAAGCGGCAGCTATCTTCAATGTGCGGTGGCAACTGCAGTTTTAGCCGGAAAAAGTCGAGCAGCCCACTAATGCAGCTCTGGTTAGTATTGGCTTCCGGCGTCGAGTCAGTTTCGAAATGCATCGACACGTTACCCGTCGAGCCGGGCACGGCCGTGCCCAGCCACGTGCCTTTCGCGACATGTTGGATCGGCACAAACGCCGGGATCGTACAGTTGCAGTTGAGCAGCGCCAAGTGGATCGCCGAGAGCAAGAGGTTGGCTTCATTCGTGTCCATAGTGCCGTCAAACGCGGCCGAGGCCGACGCCGTCGTGTGGACCACTTGGTCCTGGGGGCCTTGCTCGAGTTCCATAATGACGGGCTTGCCGTCTTTCACGAGCGCCGTGCGCGAAAGCCGCCGCGTCAGTGTCTGCTGTTGTTGCTGTTGCTGGAGGCGCTTCTCTCGCTCCGACGGCAGCGACGTGCGCGTCACCAACACAAACTCGTCGACGCCAAACCACTTTTCGGCACTCGCGGCGATCGTGCTTGCCGACAACGCCTCTCCACCACTGGCGTTCTCTCGCTCCTGGCTCCACACAAACTGGTCGCGCTTGGCGTCGGCGATCGCGAGCATCGTCGGCGTGAAGTGCTCGCGTCCTTGCTGCCACTGCTTCTTGCCCGTCGTCGAGTCGCCGTTGGCGTTCACGTCACGATCTGGTGCAACCGCCGACGCGCGCGCGAGAAAGAGCGTGATCGCGTACTTGACCTTGTGGGTTGTCGCACTGGCCGAGGCCATCGAGCCGTCGGGTTTCCGCGGCGGCTGCTCAAACTCGAGCACGCGCGTGTAGTGGACGGGTCCCTTGTCCTCGCGCGGTGTCGCCGCTGCGAGCGCCTCGGCCGCAGCGTGGCCCTTGCCAGCGAGGTGCCACGCGATCAGCGTCTGCTCGGCGTCCGAGACGAACTGCTCGAGCGCCGTGGCATTCGTGAAGTCGACGAACTGCGAGCTCGGATCTTCCTCCACCTGCATCTTCGCCGCGGCAATTTCTTCTTCTTCCTCAATCAGCGAGAAGGCAGAAGTTACCGGTTGAAATACCGGTTCTGGGTGCAGACTCATATCGGAGTGCATCAGAGTTGGATGTACCCATATCGGATTAGAAGGGTTGGTGCACTTTTGCAGTCTTCAGGTGCGTCTCGTCACTATTACAATACGAGGCGCGCAATGACAGTTTCGAGTTTCAGGAAACTGCCAGGACGTCGGGCAATCCTATGACGTGTAGTCCGCAAAGATGACATGCTCTCGGGGCAGAGCTCTGATACGCTATAATCCATACTGGTGAGCTCTAACGACCGCGAACTCGATATTTTCGTGCACAGACTTATGAGAGATGGAGCATGGCAGCTCAGTACCTGGTGTTCCAGTCTTATAACCAGCGTCTTGTCGGTCGACTCGGTCACCACCGCTTGCTCTCCCCACCCCACACCCAGCAGCTCTCTAGAATGCCTGATAGATGCGACACTTGATAGTCTATCTGATAGCCGAGCCCCGTAGCGTGTGGTCCGATTCGGCATTAGTCCAGCAACTGACGGGCACAAAGTGAACCACTTTCGACACCACCGACTGTTGACCAAACTTCCACAGCCACAGCCTAGGGTTGATGTCCTGCATCCACAGCTTGATAAAGCAAAGGGCCGACGTCAATCGGGCCCTAAGTTCTGTCGGAAAAATGCAATAAAGAACTTATGGTGGTCAGCTGCAGTGTGTTGTTCCATTGGCCCAACCACCATTTCCGCGTACATAGTTGCGAACGCGCACCAGCTGCTTGCAATACACACGAACACTTGGATCTTCTGTTGTTCCGATCGAGCAAACCTCTCCCTCCATTGGGACTCGCTGTTCGTCTTCGCAACTGGACATCCCAGAGCCATTTGTCTCATGTCTCCTTTCATAGACTTAGCACGAACGCCGCTCCTGGGGCAGTCCTGCCACCATTCTCAAACCTGCGCTCACACCGCCAAGAGCTCCACCACACCCACAGCAAATGGGCGGATTCCCCTCGCGTCCATCTTCGCGCAGCAACAGCCGCCGATCGTCACGCTCCGCCCGCGTCTACGTGTCGATACTCGAACTGCCTGTGCAGATCGACATGTCCAAGCCGCTGAAGCCAGAGCAGCGCAAGCTGCTTCGCGCTCGGTGCGCCACGTTCCCACCCCATCAAGAGCTCTCTGATGACGAGTCACTTGACCATCAGAGAGCAAGCGACCCCTACGCAGGCGCACACCGCACCGACGCGCCTCGTTCCAGCTTCGATCACCATGTCGCTGATGCAGGCGAAAGCAGGCGTTAATATTTAATTTCTGATCTCTTACCTATCCAATAGAGAAACGTAGCCATCTCTCTTAGCATACCGTACAGTTTGTAGCGCCTCTAAGCACCGCGTCACTTCTTATTACCTCTTATATAAGATAAATGCAATAATCAAGTGATAGTCAGTTGACTGTGAATTTTGATTTTAAAGAATAGAAACTGTCAAGATCAATATATCAGAGAGGCGCATCGAGCTTCACATCAATACAGAAAGAGACGGGACTATCGGCCCGCCGGGTGATAGGAGAGAGAGGATCGAGTTTCGTGTCGTATACTATTATCGCATCCTAGTACACAGTCTCCTGCCTACCCAGAGACCTACTCAACCGCTTACAGCGTCCGCTCGTGCTCGGCACAGAGCTCGCGCAGGGCCTGGGCCTGCTCCGTCGTGTCGTCCGCGCGCTGCTCGCGCAGCATCTTACAGAACACCGTGGCCTGGTCGCCCTCCGGCGCCGTGAGTTCGTTGACAGTCGCGATCGCTTCAGTCACGCGGCGCGTGGCCTCTTCCGAGTGCGTGTGCATTTCCGGACCCGTACGCAACCGCCGGCTTTGCGTGAAGGCCTTCGTGGCAGGCAATTCGTACAGGACCTTGGCCTGCGCGGCGTACACGTCGAAGATATCGACAAACGGCTTGACGCCGACCATGGCCTCGTGGTCGAGCGTCTTTAAGAGGCCAATGTGGTGCCAGCGGCCCGTGACCGACTGCGACACGCCCTCCACGACCTCGGCGATGCCGTCTGACTTCATGGATGGCGTGTTGACCGCGCCGTCATTGTGCTGCCACTCGGCCGGGTAGCCCTTGTTCTTGGTCGTGAACTTCGAGCCGAGGAACACGGCCAGCGGCTGCAGCGGCAGCAGCATCGACAGCGGCCGCGGCAGCGTAATGCCGCCCAGCCGGAATGTGTCCTGGTTCGTAAAGCTGTAGTAGTACACGGCCGGCTGCGTGCGCACCCACGTGAGCTCTTCCTTGGCACCCGCGGTCGAGAGACTGTAGATGCACAAGTCCTTGCCGGCGTTGCGCATCACGGGGCTCGAGAAGGCCCGCTTGAGGTAGGCCTGGAGCTTCTCGTCCTTGCGGCGCGCACTGAGGCCCCACTGGTCGAGGTTAATGTCAAAGAGGTTGCTAAAGCCGCCGCCGATCATGTTGAGCGCGCCGAGTGTAAACGTCACGACGTTCTCGAACGTGTCGCCCAGCAGATCCGCGCCGTCGGCGAGCGTCGTGCCCTGGTGGACACCAGCGGCCGTCGTGATCGAGTGGATCCAGTTCTTGCCGCCAGCAAAGAGCTCGTGCGAGGACGGGTCCTCCGGAATCGGCGCGCCCTTGGTGCCCTCGGCGAGCAGCTGCGCGAGCATGCGCGCCGTGGGGCCGCCCATGCTGTGCGTGATCAAGTGGATCTTCTGGACCGTGCCGTTGACGACCTCGCCCCACTGCGGGAACAGGCCCGGGAACGTGCGGCCCGTGACGCTGTGGTTGTGGGTCTTCGCGTGGTTCGGACCGTAGTTGACCGTGCCGCCCTTGATGTACGCGTACAGCTCGCAGGCACGGTCCCAGTTGCTCGAAACCGGTCCGATCGCGGCCGTGCGCACGTCGTAGCCCTGGGCCTTGAGCTTTTCCTGCCAGTCGCCGTGGAAACCGCCCCAGTAGTTGGCGCCGCCCATGGCGCCGCGGCCCCAGCCGGCAAAGCCGTGGACCAGCACGATCGGGTACTTGTTCCCGGCGGCCTCGGTGACCTGGGTCCATTGCGAGAACGCGACCGCGACCAGCAGCCACAGCGCCGCGACACCGCGCGTCGAGATAGGAGCCATTTGTGGTGGAGAGACTGAGGAGACTAGAGAGAGAGAGAGAAGTTGGGCCTTTGTAGAGGACAAAGGAGAGGATCAGCGACTGCGGACTGGAGCGCCGATCGCTAAATGGACGAGTCTTGTTGATCGTCCAGGCTCGCGATCATCCGTCTCGGCGTAAACGACCCACCCAGGCGTTCAAGGGAAAATGCGACTCGAGTCAAACCCCCTGTCGTCCATACCGCCCAGAGAGTCCGGACAGGCTCCGGTGATGGGCGGATTTCGTAGCCCGTCGGTCCATGCCTTGCGTATGTAGCGCGGTGCCACTTGAAGATGTGGGTGATTCAATCCAGGCGGCGAGGTGGTCACTGTGTACTGGTAACTGTATGTGTCCGTCTCGTAAATTTGTCAGTGGGGGAGCGTGCTGGAATGTTGAAGATCCCAATCAGTGAAAAGTGATCAATCCCACACACTCGCTGACAGCTGGAATAGCGAAACATTCATTATTAGAGGTATATACAGGTAATCTTTCTATCGATACAAGTGTTAGAGAAAGTGAGACATTATTTATGAGAGGTTCTCGGCTGACTTTTTCTGACTGGAAAGTGGGAGCATGCACCACTATCCCACGATCTCGACGTGAGTGCTCTTGTAAAGTCCAGAGTCAGTCAACCTCCAGTACGTACCTGCCTCTGGGGCCCCGCACCGGGGAAAGCCCACGTGAGCCTTCCCCCCACATCCGCCAAACAGCCACAAGCCAAGGATCGAAGTGGCTGGTCAAGTCTTGAGCTCGAGTATTCAGGGTGAAACTTTCTAGATAAAGGGATGCTTTTTGATCATCTTTGCAAGCCGCGAGTCGTATGATAATACGTCTCGCGGGCAACGTATAAATACCATACAAGACGCGACTTGCAAGTTGCACCGACTGCGGCCTGCAGTACAGGCTCAAGCAATTGAGACTTCGTAAACACGTGCGCCACGTGAATTTTGTTCTTGTCACTCTGTGGATACTTCATGGGAGATGCTGTAGAACGGATTCTTTCGTTTTCCCACGAGATGGGAGTGGTTCCGCCACTGGTAATTAGCACTCACGCCGGGTGGGGAAAACACTGGACACTTTGTGGTGCAGATTTGGCATCCGAGAGATACAGTGTAGAATCGATGAGAAAAAATCATTTTAACGTCGGAACTTCCACTTGGCTAGTAGACTGCGCTGGTGGATTACTGTACGGTACCAGTCTCTCCGTTCACTCTGTCTCCATACGATGGAGACAGAAACTCCGTGTTCACGTCCATCCAACACGTGGGTGGGCCACTGCAAAGGTTCAGAGAGGCATGCGCCTGTGGCCACATTACGTCGGTGAAGTTGGCCAGTCCAACTGCACTAACTCAGTGCGGTTACAGCAACGCCCTCTGGTGCCAGGACGGAACCACAAGTTATATAGAGAAAAAAAGAGTTGTGGTCCACAACTCCTTTCTCTCTCATGGTTCAGTTCTACAGTATCAATAGTTCTGAGTTCATGATGAAATGGAAAGTCCGTGCCAAGACGACGGTGGCCAGCGACTATTTTGCATAGTCTATACTATTATAACAGTTGCCGCTGGATACTACAGCCGCCGCTATTAGCAATGGAGTTGGCACATCTCTGTTCCATCAAGATGCACAGCAGTTTGACTCAAGCTCAAGCCTTGAGATTATCTCCAACAGCAGCATTGGCGGGTGTCGACGACGTGAATGGGGCTCTCCAATAAACGCCAGGGAGCCTCCTCTACCTTGGCGGGAAGGTTGTTGGTAACTGCGTCGTTAGCCAACTGCATCAGCTGTGGCTCGCGTCATCTTCCCACGCGAGCGGGTAATACCGCGCCGGAACGGGCCAGCAAAACGACATGGACGACAGCGACGCCGCGTCCGCGTGTGTAAAGTTCATGACAAACGATCGCTTCTCGGCGGGCAAGCCGTCAAGTCCCGGGAACGACGACAGTGCACCGGAGATGACCTTGGCTGTATTGTCGCAGAGCGGCGTGCCGCTCGCGGCCAGGATCGGCTGGGACTGCAGCGTGGCCGAGTTGACTGTGGACCGCAAGTGGTGGTCGAACCAGTCGGGAAGTATCGACACGTTGGTGTCGACAATGTTGATGAGCATAAAGACCGAGAGAGTGAGCGAGTCCATCGTGCCGCTTGGCGGAAGCAGCGACGTGATGCCGCGATTCCCGCCCACGTTGAGTATGATGAGGCTCGGAATCGCCAGCGCTTCGAATGGGAATGCGGCGAACTGGTTGTGCGCAAACGAGATTTGCAGCGGACGCAGTGCCGTGAGCACGGACGGAAACGTCTCGAACCGCGAGTCTTCAAACAGAAAGTAGGCGTACTGCGGCCACCGCGTGGCGAGATCCGGGGACAGCGTCTTGAGGTTGCTAGTACACACGAGAAAGCTGGTGACGTGCTTGGGAAAGTCGACGTTCGTGAGCCCGTCGGGGAGCTCTCCATTTGGAAACCACACGCGTATGAGGCTTACAGTCTTGAGCACGGGGTGGTGCGTGCTGGTCAACGCGGCGTCGCTAGGCCATTGCACGATCGAAGAATTGTACATCTTAATCGCCGTGATAGCGCATAGTGTCTGCACGGCAGGAGGCATGCGAAGTGCGGGGCAGTGCCGGATAATGAGCCGCACGACCCGCGTTGGGTCCGAGGTCCGGTACAGTGCGTCAATTTCACTAGTCGTGAGGTTTGCGTGGTTGGTTTGGGAGCAGTCGATCAGCATGAGTGCACACGAAGGTTTAGGGAGAAGCCACGGACGCACTTGCATCGCACACACTGGCGCCTGTGGCAGTGACGCTGCGTGGAGATGAAGCACGAGAATGAGGACCCCCCACGCGGCGAGGCCGGAGTGAGCGATCCCCTTGACCTGATGCCCTCGCATGGTCCACTGGAGCCAGCTGCGTTGGCTAGCAATCACAGATACAGCCCCATGGGTTGCCGGTCCACGAGGCGCCTGTGGGACGGTATCACCGACGCTTGAAGCAACAGCAACGCTGGCGGAAGCTCGGCCACGCACGAGGTCTTTGATGCTTTCGAGACTCGCAATGAAGCCCAGCGAGATGACCACACGCGCGGCCAGGTCACCGTACGAAGCCACGAGCAGAAGTTGGAATTCGTTGGACGCGGTGACAAACCACGTGTCATTGAACCACAGGTTTGTCTGAAAGATATCGCTCGAGGTCGCATAATCGGCCGAGTACAACAGGAGAAGCGTCGCTGGCACGACCACGGACGAGATGAGATCGAGCAGCGCGTCGATCGCGAGGCAGAGCACGCGTCGTACAAGCGAGTGGCGAGTGAAGACGTACTGAAGCAAGGGAGTGCACATGCAGTTGACCACGATGAGCCCGACAAAGAGGTTGTTGAACCACGGCCGCGGCACGTGCTGGCTCATGCGGTACGCCTGGTACGACTGCAGCGCGGTTTGGATGACCTCGAGCGCGAGGTGGTGCGCATCAAAGTACGGTCCTTCGACGCCCAAGAGACCGTGCCGACCAAACACAACCTCGAGTGATTTCCAGCATCCCCGTCGCCTGTTTTCCGGCGTGGGCTCGACTGGCTTTGTTTGAGGTTCTTTGGTCTCTCTGGTACTCTGAGTTGTGGCCTGCCGAGCTGCTGAGAAGCTCCATCGACGAGATCGGACTGAGCAGCCCACCATGAAGGTCAGCAGCGTTACATGGATAATACTAATGGCGCCATATGTGACGGCGACGTGCCGGTAACCAGCCACGGCGATGCCGAGGCGATAGAACTGCAGCATTATGGCCAGCGACGAGTCGCGCGTTGTGACCCAGTAGCTGTACGCGATGCCACCATAGTAGACGGCGCACACCACGTGGAGCAGCGCCGCGCTCAGCCAGGCACAGCGAAAGACGCGGGGCGTTACGTACACGTACCGTCGGCGACTCGCCGATCGCTGAGGGCTCCGCATAGGCGAGGTGAACGGCATGGTGGGCGATACCACTAAAGGGGCTGTGGGCTTGGACTTGGCCATGGCACGACGCGTGCCGGGATGTACTGGAGCTAAACAACAGCGATTTGCTGAGGTGACGACTCTCAGCACCACCGTTCAGCTCCTGCCATGCATTTAACCGACGCGCTATTTTCAACAACCTACGGTAGTGGGTATAACTAGAACCCCTTTATCCGAAACGCCTTACCACCACGGTGCTTGTTTCCGACGGACATTGATTAATGCGCAAGACCTCCTCTCACCACCAAAGATACACACTCTCCAGTTATTTGCAGCTCGCTGCATGTCCGTGTGGTTTTGGGGGGACTGAAGAATGGGGAGTTTCCCAGATACGATGTCCCAGCCCCTCGTGCTGGAGTCACAAACAACCCGAACACGAACAGTGGCAACACTTGAATCAGTTCATTGCGCAAGACTGCACAACGTAGAGACCATGGCCCGCCTTCGCCTTGCACTTGGTCGGTCGCTGAGTATCACTCTCACACGGTTAGTGCCCTTTGAGTCTAATTTCATACCACCAGGACAAGATAGGTCACCTGGCCCGGAAGTAGGCATTCTCCATCTTAGAATTGCTGTTCCACGGTATACCCAGAGGACGTGGACAAGTTTTTTGCCGAGCTCCCATTGGTCGCCAAAAACGCCTTAGCCGCCTCGCCCCAATGATTGTTGTTCTGACGTTCTGTTCCGTCGCAAGACACCGCGACTGTTGCATGCGCCTGCTGCTCAGTGACGAGCTTCCCAGTGTCGAACAATTGCTGCATCTCGAACAGCTCCTACTGGCTAGAAGAGCATCAAGCGAACAAGAACGATCGACAGTTTCCATGGGCAACACACTCCGCCGCGCGCAGCCTCCCCAGTCGACGCCGCCGCCATCGTCTCCCAAGTTTAAGTATCGTCAGAGTCCCTCAGCAAGAGTCTACGTCTCGATCTACGAGCAAGCGTTTGACGGGGCAGATATCGACATGGCCAAGCCCTTCGATCAGAGAGCACGCGAACGAATCCTCGAGCGGTGTGAGTCCCTGCGGACCGATAGCGATCTATCGGCAATGCAGAGCAAGTATACACTGAAGCGGGCGCGTTCGGGGGGCGGGTAGCTCCTAGGGCAGCGTCTAGGAACGTTGCGACTCTGCACCCGGCTTGATGGCCACCAGCGATTCGCTTTATTTTCCTGGCCAGCGATTGTGATTGTCATAGCTGCTTGAAAAGATTCTTTGCTTTTCGACTTATGGATTGATCGCGATGGCGAAATCCGCTGGGCGGGCTTATTACGAAATCCGCTGGCTGGCTGGCGTTTGGCTGACAGCATTCGGTGTCTTGCTTGTGTCTAGTCGGCGTTGGACCTGTGTTGCATCGACTGCATTGCGTGTGGGAGCTGCGATCACTCTCGTCTTCACAGAACAGCTGGGTCGCTGATAAATATACTTGAAGTACCAAACTGTAAATGGGTTCATTTTCCAAACATGATATGGCTACAATATCAAATATGAGATTTGCTGTTCAGATCTCAAGTTGACAAACTGGATAAATTGCCCAGACAGTCGCTCGCTACGGGAGTGTCCAAGTGGAATTTGAACGTCGTGCCACTCGGCGCGTCCGTAGGCTCGACAGCCTCATAGCTTAGAGACATATAAGGCTCGGAGCAGCACCTTGATGACCATGTACGTCGTCCGCGACGACGGCCGTTGCTGTATTACGACATACTCGTAAGGTTTTATAGTGTAGGGTCTTGGCATGGAAATCATCCCTCTTATTGTTGAGTATTCACTGGTTCCCTCTACTCGTCTTCTTCTTCGTCGTCTTCTTCGTCCGAGGTCTCACCGGCGCCTTCAATGACGCTGATCGCGACTTCATTCTCCAAATCACAGCCTGCGTAGCCATCACAGATGACGTACAATTGGAAGCCGTACTCGCCGACCTGCTCGGGCGCCGTAAATTCGAGCTGCACGGAAACCCTGGAGCTCGCAAACGGCACGCGCTTGATGCTCAGCAGCGTATTCTTTGCGGCGTCGCCTAGCACGACCCACCAGTTTTCGGCCTTTTTTACCGGGAAATGGCTGGCCTGCACGAGGCCCAGCTGCTCATCGTCATTCTCTTCTTCATCGTCATCCGCACCCTCACGTTCCAGCTGTACCTTGACGGTGACACTCGCGCCACACGAAATGTTCTTGCCGTTGTTCGCGACCTTGGTTTGCACGTTCACGTCCGGGTAAGCATTACAGAACTTTGCCACGACCGACATCTTGTCGTTGGTAAACGGCAGTAGCTTCTGGCGCGCCTTGTCATCCATGCTGAGAATATCCAGTGGCGTCTCGACCTCCTCATCTAGCTTCATCGACTTTAGCGTCTCGAGCGTCTCCTTGGTAAAGTAGGGGATCTGCAGCAACGGCGACTCCGTGTTCCACTGAGCCTGTACGACCATTTGCGCGAGGTCCATGGCCGCGAGCGCCGGCTTGAGCCATCCGTTCGAGCTTATCACGTCGACCATTGCGTGAATTAACCGCACTGCATGGGACAAAATGAAATGCAAGTCCTGGCGAAGTAGCGGACTGAGCTTGTCGTGCTGCTTGCTGAAATGCATCTGCAAAAGTACGTTCGCCTTCACGTGGGTCTGCGCGTAGTCGCCGTTCGCGGCGACTGGGAACTTCAAATGCTTGGCAAACGCCTCCAGCCGTTCTTCTTCACCGAATCGGCTCGGCAACTCACTGAACTCAGTGGCGGATGCGAGGATCGTGAGCAACGCCTTGAGTTTGGATTGTGCTGTCAGACTGCACGCAAACAGCTCGATCGTTGTGTACTTGATGTAATAATACGCCGCGATCATGCCCAAGTTAAGCGGCGACAATGTCTCCTCACCATCATCATCTTCGACCACTTGGATGCAGCGCGATTCCTCCAGTGCGTTCACAGTCGTCTCGACGAGCTCCGACAAGTGGTCCGACAAATGAACGTTCGTCGCGCCTTGCAGATTGTAATAGTTGGGGTTCTTGATCAAACGGCGGTACATGAACGTCCACGTGAGGTAGTCCACTGCGTCTTGCTTGCTCTCGATCGTCTTGGTTACAATCTCAGCATTCACGTGATCGGTCAAGAAATGCTCGAGCTGCGACTCGACCGGAAGCGGATCGTACAGGAATTTCGCGTAGAACTTTTTCTTGGAAGAGTGACACATGAGCACACACTTGACGGTGCTTGTGGTCGTCGAGTCCTTCGCAAACTTGGTCATTTGGAAGACATCGGCGAGCTGATAATCAACATAGCGATGCTCCTTGCCATCGAAGTACTGTGTGCCCAAAACCATGACCATATACGCATGGATCTGCGCACTGCGCAACGACCACGCGAGCGAGTGTGGCACCACGAGCACGCGCAGGTTGCCTCGTGCAAACTGCTGCAGCACGTACTCTCGGTTCCTGCGGGTCATTCCGTCCGTACAGTAGCCCACACCGCTCTCCAGTGTTTGCAGCAGTGCTGGATCCTCTGTGGGCAGATCCATACGTTCCTCAGATGATACAAACTTGTTCGGATCGTTCTCGGCGAGTGCAAATGTGATCAAGTCGATCGCGCTCAGCTGTGCTTGCTTTGCCGACGGCACAAACACGACGATCTGTTTCTTCTTCTCGTCGTCACCCGCCGAAAGCGCGTGGTGCACGATTGTGTTGTAAGCAGGTTTACCCATGGCGAGCATACGCGACGAGAAATCGTTGATATCGAAACCCTGCACGCGAATCTCGAGCGGCTGCGGACGCACGTTTGGATGGAAATTGAAAATGCCGTCACCCGAGCTCGCGCCGAGCCACTCGCCGACATCCCGTGCATTTGCGATCGAGTTGCCCATGGCAATAATGCGCAGTCGTTGAGTCTTCGCCTTGTCGTTTTGAGCGGCAATGAAGCGCATGCGCGACAGCACAATTTCTAGTACTGGTCCAAATGCTCCACCACCAACGAAGTGGACCTCGTCGACGACGAGCAAACTGACATTCTGGATACGCTTGCGCTGCTTCCATCGCCGCGACAGCACGTCCCACTGCACAGGCGTGGCAACCAGAATGTTCGCAGTCGCGAGCAGTCGCAAGTCGGCCGTTGCGTCACCTGTGAGCTGAACGACGTTCTGTCGCCAATAGCTGTGCTCGCCAAACTTGTCGTTCCAATCCTCAAATGTGGCGTCGCAACCCGACGGCTGTGGGTTCAGGTACACGATCAAGTGGTCACCATACTCGTCACTGTCGTTGTCGGGCTGGCCGAGTTGTAGCAGAGTCTTCATGACGGCGATCTCGGCTACGACGGTCTTGCCACACCCAGGTGGCGAGCCCACAAAAATGTTGCTGTCGGATTCCAGGACACGCGGAAGCACCTGCGTCTGGATCGGGTTGAAGCGCGAAAATCTCCACGGGCTCGATTTGGCCGACTTGACGCTCTTTAGTATGGCTTCGGCGATGGTCTTCTTGCCGCCGGCGAGCTTGAGGAGTGCGTTATTGACCATGAGCGGTTGTAGATCCAAAAGCTCGGTCGGTGGCGCATTCTTCTGGGGCAGCAGCAGCTTGTGGAATGAAATCGGCAGCGAGCTTTCGCAATGGATCCATTTGTCCGACACGACCTTGATATAGTACAGCGGGGCAAGTGGCTCAAACAGCGGAATCGTAAAGCTGACGTACGTCTCGTGGGTCGCAAAGCGACGCTTGATCACGAGCCACTCGTGGTGGAGAATGTTCTCGCTGTCGACGTCATGGACAAAGACCCAAAAGCCCTCTGAATTGCCGTGGAGCTCGCGGTTGAATTCGAAATCCGGTGTCACCATCAAATCGACCTTGAGCATCGATCGCGTGATTGGCTGCACATGCGCCGAGAGCTCGAGCTTGGGAAACTGGTGGATATGCTTGTAGAGCTGACGTCCGTACTGTGGATTGTTGATCAGCTGGCCAAGATCCGATGGCTCCAAGTCCAAGTATTTCTCCCACGCGATGTCTTTCTTCTCTAGACGCTTCAGGATACCCTCCGGGATGACCGAGGCGAACTGCCGCAGCGGCGTATGCGAGAGCCACATGCGCTTGTCAACCATTTTGCAAAAGCTCAGCATGCGCTCGGTCACGGCGGCCCAGCCACGCGTCAAGCAAATCTCAAACAAAGCGCGGAAGATTCGTGCCGCCGACTGGTGGATATGGGCCATGTCGGCCAGCAAAGCAAAGCCATCCAGCTTTAGTCGAGAGATGTAGGCTTGAAGAAGCACGTTCACTTTTGCCGAGCCTGTACCTGTCCCCGAGGCACTTGAAGTGCTGGATACAGCAAGCGATTCTTTCACGGGTACTGGCACGCGCTCGAGCAGTTTGGTGAGCTCAAGTCGCTCCTCACTTCGGATAATGATGTACTTGAACTCATTCGAGAGCGAAAACAACCGCAAGATCTCAATGTCCGACATGTGGGGCTTCAAGTACTCGTTGTACGTCTTGATCGAGTCGTGCGAGATGTAGTAGTGACTCGCGACACGGCCGAGAGCTGTCACCTGGAAGAGCCCCGAGCGACGTTCGTATTTGATGAGGTTGTGCTTGGCCAACAGCGTCGCGGCCGAGTGGACGAGGTCTGTGCGATACTGGAGCAGCGTCGGATCCGTTTTTCGGTCCGCCAGCGAGATCCCGTACAACGTTGGATTGCGCAGCATGCGAATGAAAAGATACGTGTATCCCAGCCACGTCGCAGCTTGGGCGATATTCTGAACCGTGCCTAGTACGATCTCGGCGTTGAGGTTGTCGGCGAGGCGGGCCATGAGCTGCGACTCGACCGGGAGCTGCTGGTTCATGAGCGAAAGATAGTACGTGAGCTGTGCGTGCTGCGTGAGGATGATGCCTTCGCCCTGGGTATCGTACTGGACACGACCGGCACGCCCCAGCATCTGCAGAATATCGAGCGGACTCAGTTCTGTCCAGTCGCCACGCTCAGCGTTGTAGATCTGCGTGCCCTTGATGATGACCGTATGCGCGGGCAAGTTGACACCCCACGCGAGCGTCGCCGTGCTGACCAAGACCTTGAGGTGGCCCGCAGCAAAGAGGTTCTCGACGAGCGTTCGGTGCTCGCGCTTCATACCGGCATGGTGCATGCCAAACCCATACGGCAGCAAATCCTTGAGGTCGTCAGCCCGCTCGAGCTTGTCAGCTTCTTGAATCAAGACTTCGCTCGACGCCGAGTTGGGCCGAAGCAATGTGGACAAGTTGTCGTTCTCGACAAACAGATCGCGGATCGCCTGTGCGGTACTGGCAGTTTCCTTGCGCGAATGCACAAACACCAAGACTTGGTTGTCGCGCTCAGCCTGCTCAAGCACCTTGTCATAGCAGATTTCGTTCATCAGAGCGAAACGCTTGATCGCTTTCTTCTCCATGACACCAATATACTGCTGCTGGAGCGGCACGGGGCGGTAGCTCGAATCAAAGTAGAATAGCCCCTTCGACGGATCAACACGCAGAAATGCCGCGACGTCTTCATAGTTGGGCAGTGTCGCCGACAACCCGACCAGTCGCACCATTTGCTGAGTTGCCTCGACGTTGCGGATCGTCCGCGACACCAGCGCCTCGAGCACGGGGCCGCGTGAGTCGTGGAGCAAATGGATCTCATCGATAATGATCAACCGAACAAGCTGCGTGTATGTGCGATCATCGCCGGATTTGCGAGTGATGATATCCCATTTCTCGGGCGTTGTCACGATGATCTGTGTGTTGAAAAGCTGCTCTCGTGAGAGGTTTTGATCACCCGACAGCTCACGGACTTCAATACCGTAGGCGTCCGTTAAGCGCGACGACAGGTTGAGCACGACTTCTTGTACAAGAGCTTTCATCGGAGCGACATAGACAATCTTGAACGAGTTCAAATCGATCGTTCCGGTCTCCGGATCCCGAGCCTTCATAACTTCATGGAGAATCGTGAGCATCGCGACGTTCGTCTTACCGGCACCAGTCGGTGCACATAGCAAAAGGTTCTCACTCGACTCGAATGCCGCCGGAAACATTTTCGACTGCACGCGGTTCAGCGACTCCATGCCTTCAAACGGTGCCTGAGACCATTTCGGGAGTGTCGAGATCTTGATGCGGGCTTTTTCTTCGGCAGCGGCACTCGTCGTGCGCACGGCCGGCACGTGGACTTCTTCGTACCCTTTCTTCTGAGCGCGCCACGTACCCTCGGGCAGCCGCACGTCCTTGTTACTCATCAAATGACCCGCTTCCTGGAAGCTTAGCGACGCGAGGTCGATATACCGCTGCGGTTTCTTGGCCGATGACGACGAGGCAGCAGCTGACACGTCGTCCATCTCGACATCATTTTCGTCGTCCCCATCGTCCTTCGTGGTTCTCGAGCCGCCACCCGCCTTGTGCTGTTGGTGCTTCCGCAGTTTGTTAGCTTCAGCACGCGACGTACTTTCCTTGGCGCCAATACGGTCCTGCATCCATGACTCAGCTGATGCCGTGTTGGCCAGCTCCCGCAAAATGCGTTCGCCTTCGCCACCTTGCAAGGACTCGTCCGCGAGCAGTTCGTTCTCAATAGCCTTTCTCTCGCTCTCGCTCTGAGCCTGCTTGAGTCGCGTGCAATACACGACCGTCGCACGGTTCTCGAGCAGCAACTTGATAAACTCAAACTTATCATAGTCGAGCAATACAACGAGCTGGTTCTCGCACGCGCTCAGATCGGCACCGGCTTCTCTCAAAATGGCCAACACATCGTCGGCCAACTTGGAACTCACTTCAGCGTCCTTGTAAAACTTGCCGAGCTCACGCTGGAGCCAGAATGCATCAATGCTATGCACACTCAAGCGGGACGTAGCGTCCTCTGGCAATTCCTCGTCCTCGCCCGTTAACCGCATTGCGCCCTTGTTCGAGCGTGCGGCCCGCGCACGAGCAGCCGTCGCCGCCTGTGCGTCATGCTCTCCATCGTCTTCATCCTCGTCGTCCTGTTCATCCTCATCTTCATCGCCGTCACGGACCTCGTCCAAGTCTGACTCGTCATCTTCGTCGTCTTCATCAAACACGACCGCGACGCCCATTTCCTTGTCGAGCTCGCCGCCGCCAGTCTCGGCGTCGCCCTCGTCCTCCGCCGCATTCGCCGCACTGCCGTCCAACTGGTCGGGAAAGAAATCCGTGATGCGTTTGCCGAACACGACGAGCTGGTTGAAGACATCGGGCGTTATTTTCTTGAGCAGTTTCTTGACTTCGCGGTGCTTTTCGTCGTCGCGGTACGCATCGTTCTTGAGAATCGATAGCACTTCGTCGGCCGTGCCGGCCAAGATCTCGCCCGGCTGGTCACCCAGGCTGCGCGCGACGATGCTCAGGATTTGCTCGTACGCGTCCTGGCTCGCAGGGTTCTTCGGACGGTACGACCGACTCTCGAGCGCGAGACTCTCGCTTAGAATATTCGTCTTGGTCGACGCCAGCCCGCCAGTCGTAAACAGCATCCCTTTGCCCGCGGAATCGCGGTCGTCGCCTGCGTCCACGGCACCGCCGCCACGCGAGAGTTGCTTGATTTTCTTCTTCAGCCGCTCCTCGTGGTCGTCGCCTGATCGCTTCTTGCGGTCTTTTTCGCTCGCTGGTGCCGACGCCTTCTGCGCGCGGTCGCCCATGCGGTACGTGATGCGCCCGGCGAGCGACTCGACCTCGCCCGTGGGCTCGTCACCGCGGCGGCGCGAGTCGCGGTCGGCCTCCAAGACCAAGTTGGAGTTGGCCGTGTACGCGTACTGCCGCGAGCGCGCGTGGTCTTCCGCCATGGTACTTTACACGGTAGGCTCAAGCAACGCAGCGCAAAGAAGCAGATCACTATGGAGCAACCAGCAGAGGTCTTCCTGGCAGTGGAGAGAGCAATAAAGACCGCGTCTTCCTCGGGTCCAATCTTTTTCCCCGCGCGACGCCTTGCGGATGTTTCCGTGGGAAGGGGGTTGGGCGGCCCCCTCGAATAGTAGACCCTGCTTTCAATTCATTTTTGAATTGAATTGTATGGTGGAGGCAATTCATATTGAGACGTTTCATACAGAGTATGAAACGTTGGTTATTTTGAGCGTAGTGTACCCATCTCGCACCACGTCGCAGACAAAGTGACCTCAAGGGTGCAAAGCCACTTTGAGTTCCAGCAGACACTCCAAGTATTGACAGCTCTTCGCACTGTGGACTGGGCAGTCTACCGTACTCTCCGCGATCGTCTCACCAGCAGGAAAAGACTGCGACCGCTCCAACTTCCAAATCGACTGCGATGCCATTAGCAATGTCTTCGTCGACGCAATCTGTTTGGTGATTTTGGCCATTCCGTACTTGTTGGGAGGACGTGGTGGTGACGGCAACGCGCGGTAGCGTTGGTGCCAGTGTATCGTGCGTACGTAAGCCGAGCTGTACCCGGCACGACAAGTCGACTTGCTGAAAGCCGACGCATGTTCGGCAGGCATTGGTCTGATCACGTTTCTCACTTAGCAGGCACCCCCGGCAGAGCCACAACACAGGACACACTGCGTTGCTCGAGCGCTTAATCAGTCTTCCTCCCCGCGGCCATGAGTTTGGCGGCTGCCTCCACCAACATCAACCAAGCCGAATACCTTAGCCTAGTCACCGGACTCGCGGTAGCAGACCGCCACCACTGGCGACCGCTCGAAGTCATGGGTGACAGCCGACTCATCGTTCGGCAACTGGAGCGGTACCGACCGCCCAAAACCGCCGACCGGCTACAGTACTCCCCCTACACCGAGCGGCCCGCCTCCTCGCAGACAAGATCGGCGTGGAAAAGTGACATCACCACCTCCGCCCATATAACAAGATGGCGGACACGGCTGCCAACATTGCTATGGACAGCCGACGCAGTCTCCAATCCTTTCACCCGCCCCCTCGCCCCGAATGGGCAGGGGTCGACCACCATCTCCTCGGCGACTTCCTCCACTGGCGGTCTGCTTCCCGCGACCGCCGCTAGTTATTGTATATTGGGTATAGCTGTTCACTCCGATGTAACGCAATACTACTCCAAAGGCAGTCTTCCTCCCCACGACAGCAATCCTGCCGTCCAGGCTGGACGGCACTGACATTCGTAACGGATCTGTTTGAGTGTGACCCGGACACACGCCTCTCCATCACGTACACTGCACCACGTACACTATCTAGTGTCCCTCGCGACCGTGATACGAGCCATGGATAATCCATGGCTCGAACTCTCCACTGGGAATGCGTACACGCAAATCCTCAACCTCAGTCATTGTCAGCTACACTGTTGACACCAAGATAGAACCGGGCTGGGGACAAAGATCGCTTCGCAGCTGCGACGCAACTTGCGTGACCAGGCCGAAGACGCGTGTCAGTGACACCGTCGTCGGCAGTAGGACACTAAAGTGCCCTACTTTACATGTACAGGCATTGGCAATGCCGCATTGCACATTGATTGTGTGACGAATGTGACAGTGCCCATGCTTTGGCACTCTCAGATCCGTCAGAGGGACCTGTCACTGACAGATCCCTCTGACGGATTCCCACCATAAACATTGAGTATCTTGCAGCCTGTGGTTGTTCCGAGGCTCGGAGCAACCACAGGCTCGGAGTCCGAGCACGTGGAGTCCACGGTCCACGGCAGACGAGCACCGAAGCTTCTTTTTTTTTCTCAACGTTGTCGGTTCTCCGAGATGTTCTCGAGTAATCTGAGATTCCCAGATTGCCGTGGGTCCTACTGCGGGAAGACAGCTCCTGTAGATCTGATTATCACACCATCCGCCTCGCTCATCACCTTCCTAAACCCTGGATTCGCAGTAATGAGCCTGAGGTCGACTACACGTATCCTAATAGTTCCTATTGCATGCCGTTAGATTGTTAATTCTCGTTGGGGTTCGTCTCTGGTACCTTACTGATCACCAGCGAGCGATCATCGTTGAGCACAGCCACGCTCCGATTTTCTGCTTCATTGCGTGGGCTGGGACACTGCATTTATCAAGCAAGCACACTATAAGCGGACCCCAAAAGCAATGATGGTGCGTTCGGTCTCAAGCACAAGCAATAGCAGGTATGACTGCATTCCTTCGGTGTAGACGCGAGTAGATTATTCAGTAGTTTGTATCGCAGTTCATCCAAGCGTAAGTCAATAGACGCCAATCTTCACCACCAGTTTGTGCAGACTAGCATATCAATTGAGGACCAGTGTCTAGCATCACTGCCTTACAGGAGGTGATGATGACGATGGAACTGAAGTCTCTTATGCGAGAAACATCTATCCTATAGCTGCAAAGTTGACCATGTATATCCTAAAACGAAAAGACACTTCGACAGCCCGCCCGATCCAGTGAATCTGTGAGCTGGTGACCGTATCAATGGCTATCGCCATATAGACAGTCCGGGTTCCCCAAGTCGCTCTAACTAATCTCTGTGGCCAAGAAGCCCTCACCAATTTTGGTCTGGACTTTGGACAGAATATAGACGTTGGGCGAAATATCCGGATATTTATCACATCCTGAGATAATCCTAAGATTTCCCAAACACAACTGAACCGCCAGATGTCATCCACTTGCACATAAACAGGCTGCCCCGAAAGTCGAGTAATGGATCATCTACAGGTTCTGTGCCCTATGTAACACTTTGTCACAGGCTGTTTCCCACAGAGCACCACACAAGGATGCCTATAGAGTACGGCGTGGTCTCCACGCCCCCACCATTCCTCATTTTGCAGTCTGCAACTCGAGCCGTCTACCGCCTACTTCACCATGCGCTTCGCCTCGCTCGCCGTCGCTGTGGCAGCACTTGTTGCAGCCCCGACTGCCACCGACGCCCAAAATAGCAAGGCCTTCAAGTATCGCACCTACAGCCAGATTGTGGACACCATTCTCTCGCTCGAGACCAAGTTCCCGCAGTTTGTCGAGGTCTTCACGGCGCAGGACCGCTATGGTCTGCCTGTTCGATCCGAGCTGCAGTGCACGCGCAA